>JAPDVR010000004.1:62635680-62640122 GCA_026230005.1 Gila orcuttii | reverse complement strand
TTAAAGGCGACACCGGTTTTCTTCCCACCGAGCCTCGCTTTCGATTTCAAAATAACGGCTGCGTGAAATAAGCGTATAGTTTAATGATCTTAGATCATGTTTGTGTCAGCTGGGAAGTTTACAGCTGAAATGCTGAACTCTACAACATTAACTCTAATATTTTCTAGTTTATCCCTGTGAAGCTGCTTGGAAACATCAGTACTGTATAAAGCGCTGTAGAAATGAACATGACTCAGTATGAACCGTCACACACACACACACACACACACACACACCTGATCCGAGGTCTCAGACTGGCCTGACCCAGAATGATGTCACGGTGCGCATCGACTTCTCTGCGATCGACTCTCGTCACTCAGGAATGAAATGTGTGTTCCTGCAGAATTAAAATGGCTGAGACGTCTGGTGTTTCCAGCAGCTCCACTCTTTCAATCAATTTCCTCTCAGCTATCAATCCATAACCGGACTCCAGTAAATAATCCCCGCACTGCACTGAGCCTCACTCTCACACTGGGCTTGTTCTCTGGGTTATCCTGATGTTCAGTGGTTACTCAAGCCTCTCTTTATATCATCACCTGTTGATGTAAGAAGTGCTTTCTGCTCGCCTCCTCCTTCACTGTAAAAAACACTGGCTTAAAAACAACCCAATTTGGGTTGGGAACACATGTTGGGTAAATTTTACCCAGCATACTGGGTTGATTCATTTTTACAATAGTACTAACTTTTTTTTTTTTTTTTTTTTTTACTTCATACATGAACCGATATTTACAGATTGACTTAAATCCTCTAAACTTTAAAAAAAATACTCCACACAAACACTGGTTTGCATGATAACTCCTTTATTTTTTTATCATATTTTACAATATAGTTTTGAATACATATTGCATACATTTATGCTCGTTTAACAGATATTAGAAGATAAATTTAAACGTTTAGAAGTAATTTACACAAGCTGGGTTACACAAAAACTACCCAAACACTGGGTTGTTATGTCTGACCCAGGATCTGGGTAACACAAAAACTAATCAAACACTGGGTTGTTATGTCTGACCCAGGATCTGGGTAACACAAAAACTAATCAAACACTGGGTTGTTACGTCTGACCCAGGATCTACAATCTTAACCCGAATTAGTTGACTTTACTCGCAAATCGCATGGAAACCCGTTGCCCTATACCACTTTAGTTTTTACACAAGCTGAAACTAAACATGTTGAGTTGTATTAACATATAATATTATGTAGGTGCAGTAGACAAAGCAAGTTTACATTAGTAGTCTTTACTGAAAATCATTATTTCACATTCTAAAACTTTTTGAGTTTTAGTGTACTATTAGGTACCCAGCACGCATTGCGACATGACGCTTTTCATTTTTCATCACTTTTAATCTCTATTGATGTCAATATCTGATGTCAATATCTAATGTGCTGTCATCACTGAATCACTTTACTATAGCTTGTTTTATCACAACAATTGTGCCTTTTTAGACACACAGATAAAACAGCGAGAGAATAACAAATTGTTTACAAAACATAAAAGAATAAGTAATGATCACTCGTAAGTTTAATTAGAAACAAAATCTGGGTTTACAGTGTACGTAACACAAAAACTAATCAAACACTGGGTTGTTACGTCTGATCCAGGATCTGGGTAACACAAAAAATACCCTAACACTGGGTTGTTACGTCTGACCCAGGATCTGGGCAACACAAAAACTAATCAAACACTGGGTTGTTACGTCTGATCCAGGATCTGGGTAACACAAAAACTAATCAAACACTGGGTTGTTACGTCTGATCCAGGATCTGGGTAACAAAAAAACCACCCAAACACTGGGTTGTTATATCTGACCCAGTATCTGGGCAACACAAAAACCACCCAAACACTGGGTTGTTATATCTGACCCAGGATCTGGGCAACACAAAAACCACCCAAACACTGGGTCGTTATATCTGACCCAGGATCTGGGCAACACAAAAACCACCCAAACACTGGGTTGTTATATCTGACCCAGGATCTGGGCAACACAAAAACCACCCAAACACTGGGTTGTTATATCTGACCCAGGATCTGGGCAACACAAAAACCACCCAAACACTGGGTTGTTATATCTGACCCAGGATCTGGGCAACACAAAAACCACCCAAACATTGGGTTGTTACGTCTGACCCAGGATCCGGGTAACACTGAAAAAAATAGACCCAAAAGAATCAACTCAGGATTTGGGTAGAAAGAATAACCCAAGATTTGTTAGAGTGTTGTTCCTTGTGTTCGCTGAGATCATGTGGCTCATGAGTTAAACCCACAGCAGTTTTCACTGACAGGAATCGCATGTGTAATTACGATCCCAGCTCCCAGCGAATCTTCCGAGGACTTTCACTCGGCACAAGCGCCGGAGAGGGTCAGTGTTTAATAATGAACAGGTCGAGTCCTGCTGTAACGGATACCTGCACCTGCTTTGTGCATCAGTCAATTACCTAATTACAACTCTCCCTCCGGGGAAAGATAATCCCGGCTGGGCTCCTCTCCATGTGCTCGGATCAAACTCCACGGATACCTGTGTCCCAGCACTGAGATCAGGAGCCGGAAGCTCACGGGAAGGCTTAGAACCAGGGTCTCAAATTAACCTTTTCACTCATCGCCCAATTTGGCGACTAAATATTTCAGTTACTCGGCATTCAAATTTCTATTAGCCAAAAAAAGGATTTCATACATTCATAATTGTTTCTTATTCAAACAAAATCCTGTCATCCAGCATCTCTCCTTCCTCTTTCCTCCTCATGCTTTTCACCACAGACGTGTTTTAGGTGGACAGATCAACACAAGCACAAAGAACATTAAAAAAATTAATACATTTATTTTCCGTTAATCATATGCTTTTTAATCTATTTTTAGACTTAGGCATTTTAAGTTCTTGTAAGCCAGATATGAGCAGATTCTGTGCAATATGCAGTATTTAATATATCATGACGACTCACGAGTATTTGCGCTAAATCTGCGCAGATTTGACTTACACACGAACTTCCTCAGCAAAAGTGAGTAAACATAATAACACAATAACAGCGTTACAGTTGATTCTTACACGCATTTGCGGGTTGGCGTCAAGATGCATATTACTATTGATATCATTTCTTGTTTTCTGGGGATATAAATCAAAATGGAGTTTTTGCTTAAAACAAGCTAAATGATCTGCCAATGGGGTGAGAAAAATCATCTTGTTTCTGTTTGAATTAAAATTATTTTTCGTACCGCATTGGCTGATAATTAAAGCAACAAATCACTTCATTTTCACTCATAGATGTTCCTGTGTTTGTGGTCTGGGTCGATGGGTCAGCGAGGTCAGTCGAGTCCCAGAGCTCCTCCTGTCCGGTTCAGGGAAGATCGGGTCCATCGGAGACGTTTCTCAGACACTGTAATCAACATGGGAAATCTCACAGAAAAACTGGGAAAGTTTATGAGATGAGAAGTTTATCTATGTGTCATATTTTTTATCCTTTAATGCATTTTATAACTGTATCATATATCTCTTTTAATTTATTTTATAACTGTTTTAATTTTCCTTGCTTTTATTTTGTGATTATTTTCATTCTTTTCTGTAAAGCACTTTGAAATGCCATAGTGTGTGAAATGTGCTGTGTAAATAAACTTGCCTTCATTTAAATGTAGATCCCCAGAAAACAAGACATAATAATATCGTATGGGATTTTCCTCTTCTAGTAAATGCATCTTCATTCAAGAATATTTCGATATTTGGACAGGAAACAAGACAAAAACACTGATTAAGAAACAGCATGTTTTGCATGTTCAGGGTCTGGAGTTCCCGAGCTGGTCTCGGGTCCGGTTTTCCTCAGAACACACCTGGGACCGGATATCCTCGGATCCGCCCGGAGATTCCCAGGCAAGGACACTTAAAGCAATCATAGAGAGCTCAGCTGTGATTAAAGCGCTCGCTTCTCCTCTCTCGGGACGGGAGAAGGATGGGATGATCTCTCCCTGAAAGTCTTCAATCCCACACGCCTCCGAAACCCTCGTTCAGCGTCACTGGAAAATCAATCGCAGCTTATCGATAACGACCTGCCGTAAATCACCGGCAAAGCCAGATGAAAAATACAAAGTGAACGAGAAATTGAATAGCAGGTCAAGGTTTGCATGTCCCTAAAAATCAATTTTCACACATTAGAGCTATTAGGTTATTGAGATTTAGATGAGAAATCACCAGGAGAAGGCTTACGAGAAGCGGAATAATCCAGGAGGAGTGTGTTTCCCAAAAGCATCGTTAGTCAAAGTCTCAAGTTCTGTCGTTATCATCAGTTCGACGAGTCGGTGTTTCACGAAACCATCGTTCTAACGAACATTCGCAAACAGCATCGCAGAGTTGTGTGTGTGAGCGACAGATCTCGAGCTGCGGTTAGAAGAAGAGTTTCTAGTGTTCATGACATGTGGA
>JAPDVR010000004.1:62588180-62630680 GCA_026230005.1 Gila orcuttii | reverse complement strand
GTGGGTCTGGGATCCGGAGCGACACACATCTGGCAGCTCCATGTGCTAAAAGACTCGGGCATCGGCCTGTCAATGACACACCAGCAGCTCGCATGTCTTCTGTCAATCTCCCTCGACGTGTGTTAGTGTCTCAGTGTCTCAGTGTCCAGAGAGAGATGAGGGATGAGGGAGGAGGACGAGACAGAAGCGTGGCTGTCACACACACACACATGCCTGTAATTAAACAGCGTTCAGAAAGTTTAACACAAGCCAGCATGTGTGAAACACTCCGTCCTGACGCCCTCTCGCCTGCGGATCACCGGATCACTGTATCACTGTATCACTGTATCACCGGATCACCAGATCACTGTATCACTGTATCACCGGATCACCGAATCACCAGATCACTGTATCACTGTATCACCGGATCACCGGATCACCAGATCACTGTATCACTGTATCACAGGATCACCGAATCACCAGATCACTGTATCACTGTATCACTGTATCACTGTATCACCGGATCACCAGATCACTGTATCACTGTATCACAGGATCACCGAATCACCAGATCACTGTATCACTGTATCACTGTATCACCGGATCACCGAATCACCAGATCACTGTATCACTGTATCACAGGATCACCGAATCACCAGATCACTGTATCACTGTATCACTGTATCACTGTATCACCGGATCACCAGATCACTGTATCACAGGATCACCGAATCACCAGATCACTGTATCACTGTATCACTGTATCACAGGATCACCGAATCACCAGATCACTGTATCACTGTATCACCGGATCACTGTATCACTGTATCACTGTATCACAGGATCACCGAATCACCAGATCCCTGTATCACTGTATCACCGGATCACCGAATCACCAGATCACTGTATCACCGGATCACTGTATCACTGTATCACTGTATCACCGGATCACCAGATCACTGTATCACTGTATCACCGGATCACCGAATCACCAGATCACTGTATCACTGTATCCCTGTATCACTGTATCACCGGATCACCGGATCACCAGATCACTGTATCACTGTATCACAGGATCACCGAATCACTGTATCACTGTATCACTGTATCACTGTATCACCGGTTCACCAGATCACTGTATCACTGTATCACAGGATCACTGAATCACCAGATCACTGTATCACTGTATCACTGTATCACCGGATCACTGTATCACTGTATCACTGTATCACTGTATCACAGGATCACCGAATCACCAGATCCCTGTATCACTGTATCACCGGATCACCGAATCACCAGATCACTGTATCACCGGATCACTGTATCACTGTATCACCGGATCACCAGATCACTGTATCACTGTATCACCGGATCACCGAATCACCAGATCACTGTATCACTGTATCACCGGATCACCAGATCACTGTATCACAGGATCACGAATCACCAGATCACTGTATCACTGTATCACTGTATCACTGTATCACCGAATCACCAGATCACTGTATCACTGTATCACAGGATCACCGAATCACCAGATCACTGTATCACTGTATCACTGTCTCACCGGATCACCGGATCACCAGATCACTGTATCACTGTATCACAGGATCACCGAATCACCAGATCACTGTATCACCGAATCACCAGATCACTGTATCACTGTATCACCGGATCACCAGATCACTGTATCACTGTATCACAGGATCACCGAATCACCGAATCACCAGATCACTGTATCACTGTATCACTGTATCACCGGATCACCAGATCACTGTATCACTGTATCACTGTATCACAGGATCACCGAATCACCAGATCACTGTATCACTGTATCACTGTATCACTGTATCACCGGATCACCGAATCACCAGATCACTGTATCACAGGATCACAGGATCACCGAATCACCGGATCACTGGATTACTGGATCGCTGTATCACTGTATCACTGAATCACTGTATCACTGGATCACTGTTTCACTGTTTCACTGTATCACTGTATCACTGTATCACTGTATCACCGAATCACCAGATCACTGTATCACTGCATCACCGGATCACTGTATCACTGTATCCCTGTTTCACTGGATCACTGTATCACTGTTTCACCGGATCACTGTACCACTGGATCACTGGATCACCGGATCACTGGATCACTGGATCACTGGATCACCGGATCACTGTATCACTGTATTACTGTATCACTGGATCACCGGATCAGATCAACGAATCACCGGATAACCGGGCGCTGGGATACAGGTGGAGAAGACGGCTGTACACTGAGATCAACAGTTCACCTGATCAAAAGTTATACTGAATGAAAGCTTCCTTCTATAGTCTAAGTCCTCCAACACCGATGCTGTGTGCCAAAATCCAACACACTCTCCATTCAAATGTACTTTATGACTGGCAAATTCCCTGCTAAAATACTATGTTCTAAGAATTGATAACGTTTCTATTAAGTTATAAAAACATTATTTCTGAATGTTCTCTGGACTTTCAAAACGTCTAGCTTTTAAATGTAAAAAAAAAAATCTTGGTTATGTGAACATTGAGGAAACATTACATTATATAATTTGTCAATCATTATGGAACGTTACTTTTAAATGTTCTCTGAACACTCTGAAACAAGTAACATGTATAAAACGTTTGATGAATGTCCCACAGAAACATTTCATGTATGATGTATAATAATGTTTTTGTGCTAACGTTTTAAGAACATTATTAAAGACCAGATAACTTTGAACGAACATTTTATTAACGTTACTGGAAGAACGTTTGTTCATAAGAATCTTGACAGAATGTTAGCCAAAGTTCTGAGAACCTTCAAAAAGATTTTAAAAATAATGTTTATGGAACATTCTTATATTATTCATATTTGATATACGTTTTTGTCATGTTGAGAGAAAATATTCTTAAACTCATTACTTCAGACTTACGTGCCATCCGTGCCTCGAACATCGTCTTGTGAAGCCAGCATCTCAAAGAGGCACAAAATCTCTTTCTCTGACCTTCACCTTATCTATTTATAAAAAAAAAAAATTAAATACAAAAAAAGGTACATGCACTGCGTTAGATTAAACTGGGAAGGGTCACAGCACTTGCATATTGTTGTCCTATTGTTAGTTTCACTGCTCTATTGTTCTCATTTTTAAGTCGCTTTGGATAAAAAGCGTCTGCTAAATGAATAAATGTAAATGTAATAAATATAAATGTAAAATCTAAAAAATGGTTGTTTTAAATGTTGAAAGGACATTTTTCAAATGACGTTTTGAACAATTAAAAAACATTCAGAAATAACGTTTTCATAACTTAATGAAAAAAATGTGAAAAAGTTCTTAGAACATATTGGTTATTGGTTAGTAGAGTATTAGTGGAGTATTAGCAGCATATTATTAGAGTATTACTGGAGTACTAACAGAGTATTAATAAAGCATTAGCAGAGTATTATTAGAGTATTAGTAAAGCATTAGTAGAGTATTAGCAAAGTATTATTAAAGTATTATATTATTTTAGTATTGGTAGAGCATTACCAGAGTATTATTAGAGTATTATTAGAGTATTAGTGGAGTATTAGTAGAGTATTAGTAAAGCATTGGTAGAGTTTTAGTGGAGTATTAGCAGCATATTATTAGAGTATTATTGGAGCATTAGTAGAGTATTAGTGAAGTATTAGTAGAGTATTAGTAAAGCATTAGTAGAGCATTAGTAGAGTGTTAGTAGAGTATTAGTAGAGTACTATTAGAGTATCGGTAAAGCATTAGTAGAGTTTTAGTGGAGCATTAGCAGCATATTATTAGAGTATTATTGGAGTATTAGTAGAGTATTAGTGAAGTATTAGTAGAGTATTAGTAAAGCATTAGTAGAGTATTAGTAGAGTATTAGTGAAGTATTAGTAAAGCATTAGTAAAGCATTAGTAGAGCATTAGTAGAGCATTAGTAGAGTATTAGTAGAGTATTAGTGAAGTATTAGTAAAGCATTAGTAGAGCATTAGTAGAGCATTAGTAGAGTATTAGTAGAGTATTAGTAGACTGTTAGGGTTCAGGTTAGTAGTTGATGTATCAGAGCTACTTATAATCAGCAGAATGTCTGTTGAGGAGCATCAGAATAAAGTGTTCTCAGATATTAAGAGACAGTCGACTAATACTCTAATGACTGATAGTTGACATTATAGACAGAAGAATGCCTTAAGTGGACCATCGAAATAAAGTGTAACCCATATATGTGTTAGCTGGGATACAGTCATGCAGTTCAATTCTACAAACTCAAACACTGCATCCATTTCAAGCACTCATGGCTCTTGTGAATGTGTTCTCCTGCAGTCTCTGGAGTCTCAGTGGATTCGCTCTGATGGATGTCGTGTCAGTCGGGATCCGCTCGTACATCTTCTCCTCTGAGACACACTTTACCACGACTCCATCGGCTAATCGCTGTTCCTCCTTCTCACTCGCCATCTTTTATTCATCGTCAGCACCGCTGCACTCTCGTTTACCTCGCGTTTGGAAAAATTCAAGGCCTGAAACCAAAGAAACTGAATTAAGAAAAACAGTCATGAACAATTTCACACAGTTTCCCAGCCAACCGAAATATGCCATAAGAATGTTTCACTGACGTTCCCATGAAGTTATGAAAATATTACATTTAAAACATCCAGTTATTTTAAAGGTGAAAATCTAGTTTTTAATGTTGTTTATGTGTTGTTTTTATTATGCTTTAACACAAATCATGTGTAAATTCATAAGTCGACAGCATTGCTGAGTATTTTCTCCTTAAAACTGCAGTGAACCAAAGACAGTCTCAAAAACACAGTTTGAAATCGCTGGTGTTTCTGACGTCACAAACTACCTTGTAACCAATCAGATCAACGTGTGATCGTCAACGAGTGGATCTCTGAGCTGAGTGAGTGAGTGGAGGCGGGGCTCATTTGCATATTCATATATCAAGGGTGTCGAGTTACATTCAAGATATTTTAAGACATGAAGACATTTTTCAAATAAAAAACGTTTAAATATGTCATCTTGATGATCAAAGATGAGTTTTAAGGGATATAATGATTGACTACAGGGGGACTTTAAGGGAACATTACATTGTATCATTCTTCAAACATTATGGAAACTTTTGAATGTTCTCTGGACGTTCTGAAACCAATAACATTTAAAAAACATTAGATGAACAACTAAAGTGTTTCAGAAATAAATGTTCCATGAATGATGTATAAATAATGTTTTTGTGCTAATGTTTTGTGAACATTATTAAAGACCAGATAACTTTGAACGAACGTTCTATTAACGCTATACTGGAAGAACGTTTGTTCATAACTTTGAGAGAACTGTTTGCTGGTCACTGCATTATTTACTCGCCTTCATCTCCATTTAAAGTTGTATTCTGTTATTTGTTCCCATGGAGAATAAAAAGAGGAATTTAAAACCAACATTTGGAGAATGTGATTCAAGAGCTAAATCAATGTTACAATGCTTTTGTTGTTGTTGTAATTTCTGAGACAGCTAGCATTATCGCTACTCATGTAATGTGCCGAACACACAGTGGGTGACGTCCATCTTTAACCTGCACATGCAGATGTAGGTCAGGCTGATGTCAGAGTGTGTGTGTGTGTGTGTGTGTGTGTGTGTGTGTGTGTGTGTGTGTGTGTGTGTGTGTGTGTGTGTGTGTGTGTGTGTGTGTGTGTGTGTGTCAGTCCGCTGCAGGCTGACAGCTCGTCAGTGAGTACTAATGAGGGTCCGTCACACTCCCTACGAGCTCTTCAGAAAGACGACAGCTCTCACAACAGCTCAGACCACAAGCCTGATGCTAACGTACCAGCAAAACACATTAGCGCCCTGAAGACGGAAGCTCTGGTTAAACTATCAATGCTTTCCAGCAAGCAATATCCGTAATTTTCCCGTCTCGGTTTACTATAGACCCGATATAGTCCGGCCGTGAGTAACACACTTCTAGCCAAAATTACCTTGAATTTGGTTACATGTCGTTTTTGCCAAAATAACTTGCGAGATGTATGATATTCTATCATGTAAGTAAACAGTGATTACACAGTGTTTGGTTTCATTTGATTTCTTTGTTATCTAATTGAAGACTACTCTATTCTTGGGCTGGTTTAGACGTCTATCAAAGTTTCACTGACAGCCCAAATTTGCCTTGTTTTAGTCTAGACATCAGGCTGTGTTTGGACAGCTATTAGACGTCTTTAAACACATTTGTAATTGCTTGCAGGGTTCAACCTCATGAGGGTTTTTACTCTGTGATTTCCAAAACTGTTTGGGACTAGAGCTAGTTTGAGTCCTGAGCTCGTATTATTTC
Organism: Gila orcuttii; assembly: GCA_026230005.1. NCBI lineage: Eukaryota > Metazoa > Chordata > Actinopteri > Cypriniformes > Leuciscidae > Gila > Gila orcuttii. The sequence goes on along the minus strand of JAPDVR010000004.1, from coordinate 62,624,383 downwards.
TGACTCTGGTTCAGACGCATGTTTTTGACCCTTGAATCGGGATGGAAAGTGAAAGAGTCTCATCAGCAGTTCGAGAGTGAGTTCGTCCTCAGCACTTTCTCTCGGTCAGTCCGCATCATCCTCACGCTCGCGTCTGATTGGCTGATGGCCTGAAGGAGACGTCGCTGGTCAAGACGCCTGCACTGCAAAAATGCCTTCTCTTACTTAGTATTTTTGTCTTGTTTCCAGTCCACATGTCTAAAAACTCTTAAATCAAGATGTATTTACTAGATGAATAAAATGCCATAAGATATTATGTCTTGTTTTCTGGGGATATACATCAAAATGAAGTGATTTGTTGCTTAAAAAAAGCAAATTTATCTGCCAATGGGGTACGAAAAATAATCTTAATTAAAACAGAAACAAGATTTTATTTTTTTACCCCATTGGCAGATCATTTTGCTTCTTTAAAGCATAAACTCACTTAATTTGTATTTATTTCCTCAGAAAACAAGACATAATATCTTAGGTCATTTTACTAATCTAGTAAATGACTCTTGATTTAAGAATTTTTAGATATTTGGACTGGAAACAAGACAAAAATACTAGGTAAGAAAATAATTTTTTGCAGTGCATGTTCACCAGTGTGTGCACCTGTATATTCGAGCGTCCTATTAGCATACAGAGTCTTACACACTTACATAGATTCAGATCCACAATACTTTGTCTAGTTTAGTTTTAATGACGCAACAGCGCCGCTGTCAAAAGTAGTATTTGCGCAGGTTTAGATTTCAGCCAGATACGGTTAGAGATGTAGCGTGGCCAAACATATGTTCAGGAGAACGGGAACAAAAGCAAAGACATGTTAGCCTTTTCTCAGAGATGACCTTTGTGAGCTGATGTGCTTTTACACACACACACACACACACACACACACACACACACACACACACACACACGCCTCAGGCTCGACTCGACTCTGGCCAGCGCTACAATCTCCTCGTCTGAATCTCCCCTGAATAAATGTCAGGATTACACATTTCTGCACTCATACTGAAGACTTTAATTAGCATGTGTGTATGTGTGTGTGTGTGTGTGTGTGTGTGTGTGTGTGTGTGTGTGTGTGTGTGTGTGTGTGTGTGTGTGTGTGTGTGTGTGTGTGTGCTGTAAAATATTTTGTATATATAAATACACACACATGCATGTATATATTTAAGAAATGTTTGCATGTACATACCGTATATATATTTATACATCATTTATATTATATATAAATAACACATTATCTTGAATATATACATGCATATGTGTGTGTATTTACATATACAAAATATTTATACACAGTACACACACATATATTATGTAAACACAAACTTTTATTTTGGATGAGATTAATCGCGATTAATCGTTTCACAGCACTAATTTTAAGGTTATTGCACATTATGCATATATATTCAAATATTTAAGTATTTACATTACATTTAAGTGTTTCGTATTTATATCGTATTTAAGTACGATTACATTATTAACTGATATAGACTGAGCCGTTGACCGACTGAACCCTGCTCTAAAGTCAAGGGTGCAATTTATTTATTTGTTATTTAAAGAGTGCGTTAGTAATATGAGCCTATAGGTGGCTCCACATCACACACACTCTGCTTATTATAACACACACTCTGCTTATTACACACACAGGGACGCGCAGCAGCACACACACATGCCAAATATTAAAAATAAAAGGATTACAATGTAAAAGATTAATATTGTGTACATAAAGATCTGGTTTGTCCCCTAGATGGTCTCGCTTTAACCTCACACACACACACACATACACACAGACACACACACACACAGCTTTAACCTCGATCATGAGCAGATCCGTTTCCTTGAAAGACGTTCAGCTTTTCGCTTGCAAATTCCTCTGTGTAAATAGCGAATCCGCATGCGAGCGCAACTGGCTTTTAAAGGGAATAGGAGACGAGACTCTGATTGGTTTATTTCACGTTACACCCAAAACACACCCATTCCTCATTAAGAGAATAGAGACAAAACACAACCATTACTCATTAAGAGAATAGGAACAACTCTTTTAGACCATGCACCGGGAGCGCCGACCATTTTCCCCGTCGTAAAACTAGCAAAAGTGGATTCGGACGCCATAAGTGCACTTGCTATAGACCATGAGCTTAGATCCTTAAAATAGGGCCCAATGAGTGGAGTTTTTACTTCCTGTTGTTGCACTCTATAGCAAACCACAAGCATCCAATCAATTCAATCAAATATACGTCACAACAGGGAAGGAAAATGAGAGCGTATCACAGCGATACCCGTGACCTGTGGTAAAATCACTGTAACACACACCCTCAGGATAATTAGTTTTAAAATGAGCTGCACTGTCAAAGGTCCCACGTCACACACAGATCCAGCAGTAAAGAAGTGTGGGATTAAACACACACACACACACACACACACACTCGCATGTGTCGTCTGGATTTGGCAGTCGCTGGTTCTTCGCTGGTCTCCTCACTCCAGGCCAGCCTCTAATCCGCTCTAATTAAAGCGAGCGTCGGCACAGGCATAACGAGCTGATGAATAATTACAATCTGAGGAAAATTGTGCAGCCGGGGTGGCAAATCTGGAGGGACAAGTGCTGAAAACAAGCATGCAGCATTAAGACCACAGTCAGTCAAATCTGTGAACGGGCCCGCGGGCCTTAACACTCGGCCTGTGTGAAAAGAAAAAAAAACAGTACTGGTGGCAAGACCGAGACCGAGAGGATCCGGAGGGAAAACACTGCAGAAATACATCATAACGCCACGATAATCTCGCCAGTTTTACCAGACAAAAGGAAGGTCGTCTGCTGATGGGCATCAAGTGTGATGGGACTTTATAACGCAGATCAAGAGGATCGATCGAGAACACAAACTTTGGATAGGGGTGTAACAGTACATCGCGTCACAATATATCGCAATACAAAAATGCAACAATATGAATGGTGGATAGTTTCAGTTCAAGTTTTCAGAGTTTTAGTGTCAGTGCTACATGTATAATGTTGATTATAATGTACAATAATGCAATGGGGGAAGAGTTGTGTAAAAAGGGGCCTACATTATCTAGTCAGTGACAGAGATCAAGCATATTCATCTAAAATAATTCAGAATCATGAATATTTTTATTCTGGTGTCTCTATTGTCCTGTTTATTGGGTCCAAGTCTATTCATTTAAACCCACAATTAAATGTAAAATAATAGTTAGCATTTTAATCAACAGTATATTTTTGTTAACCTTTTACCATATGTCTTGGAGTATTGCAATAATATCATATAGTGAGTTCAGTATCGAATCGTGACATGAGTATCGTCGAGCAAAACTGTCAAATAGCATTATGTCTGCTTGAGTGAATAGGCAGACTCATTAACAAACACACAATAGGCCTATGTACTATATTAAATCTGGCTGATACTGTAACATCCATTTTCTGTAAAGCTGCTTTAAAGCAATATGAATGTGAAAAACGTGATTTGACTCGAATTGCATTAAGAATGCGAACTGGTTGCAAAGACATTTCACCGAACTAGAAGTCTTTATTAAACTCTGAAATATGTTGTTGATGGATAATAATCCTGGTGTGTAGTGTGTAAGAGACGCATTGACTCAAACAGGAGCATGAAGAGACCAGAGGCGAATGAATCCGTGGAGTTTAATTAGTGCCGGCCTTCCCAAGCCAACAAGGTTGTTCACTTCCTAGGGTGATTTAACACACTGCGAGTTTTGCTCTTTTCTCTGCCAGCTGAGGCACGTTGTCAGAGCGAGTGACAAAACATGGTCTCATATCAGTCGCTCGCGACGTGTCGTCTAAACGCGTGTTGTGGCGTCTTTAAAAAAATGATGCCCGATTAAACTTCACTGTATTTTGATGCAAACATTTTTCTTTGTTTGGTTTGGCCGTCTCCATTATGTTGCCATTAAATATTGCAACTAAAAAATAATAGGCAATCTCTGTGCAACGTGGAGCAGAAAACACGAGCAGACAACGTTCTTCTAAACGTGCATCAGAAACATACTCTCGGTTTGCTCGTTAAATCACCTATTAGAAGATGAAGAGATCTTAATAAAGATGTGCTTTGTAGTTCCCGTGTCGTTCCCCTCGTCCTCGTCTCACGCTTCATGTGTTGCGAGCGGGGAGATGTTTGGTTTGCTCGTGGTCGAAGGGTAAAAAGCGAAGCCCTGGGCCATCGCGGGACACGGAGACTTGGCATTTATGTTGATGAGTCCTGATCACAGACTCTACTCATTAAACTAATAAGACTGTATTCAAATTAGCCGGGGCCGAAACACTGAAACACATGGCCGCATTTGTGAGTCAGAAATCTTTTGCTTTATTCTGTTAACAACAGAACTAATTAGACGAGGCGCTCCTTTCTAATGAATAATTATTTATCCTCTATCAAGCGGAAAAATCTGCCTTTTTTCCCCCCGATAACCTTTTTGCTCAAATTGCTGTTTTGTATGTATCTTAAGGACAGTTTAATATGGATTTCACTTGCTGGACGGTGGAAATAAAAATGAAATCTGGCCGTATGTTTGCATAGGGTGATTGTTAGTTCAATTTTAATTATGCTTTTAATGCATTTCATTGCATCCTTTTTTGTTTGCATCCTATTTATTCTGTGCACAGCAACTGTTCATTATTAGTCCTTGTTCATTAAAAGACACATAACATTCAGTAATATTATCGATTTGACTGCACTGACACTACCAAAATTTGAACTAAATAATGGTTTTATAGCTGAAATTGAAGTTGCTTCATAATTGGTGAATTTCAATTCAATTCACATTTATTTATATAGCGCTTTTCACATTACACATCGTTTCAAAGGAGCTTTACAGATACATGAGTCCACATTACCATATAGAGTGTATACTGTCTAAGTTATGTATTTCAGAAATGTACATACATAAAATCACAGTTAGGTAAAAATGTAGTATTGATTTAAACAATGTAATAATTTAAGGCAGAAACAATGAGCTCATTGAAGTAATAAATACTTGTTTCACATTTTGGTAACACTTTATTTTACAGTGTCCTTGTTACATATGTTACATACTTACCATAGTAATAACAGTAAATTATGCATAATTACATTCAAATAACCCTCAACCAAATCCAAATCTGACCCTATAGTAAGTACATGTTGTTAAATATTATTACTCAGTATGATTATACTGTAACAATGACACCTTAAAATAAAGTGTTACACTTTACGCTCTCAGAGTGTGTAGAGTGTGTTTCAGCTCTCAGTGTGTGTAGAGTGTGTTTCAGCTCATCCTCAGAGTGTGTAGAGTGTGTTTCAGCTCTCAGTGTGTGTAGAGTGTGTTTCAGCTCTCGGAGTGTGTAGAGTGTGTTTCAGATCTCAGAGTGTGTAGAGTGTGTTTCAGCTCTCAGAGTGTGTAGAGTGCGTTTCAGCTCTCGGAGTGTGTAGAGTGCGTTTCAGCTCTTGGAGTGTGTAGAGTGCGTTTCAGCTCTCGGAGTGTGTAGAGTGTGTTTCAGCTCTTGGAGTGTGTAGAGTGTGTTCAGCTCTCGGAGTGTGTAGAGTGTGTTTCAGCTCTCAGTGTGTGTAGAGTGTGTTTCAGCTCTCGGAGTGTGTAGAGTGTGTTTCAACTATCGGAGTGTGTAGAGTGTGTTTCAGCTCTCGGAGTGTGTATAGTGTGTTTCAGCTCTCGGAGTGTGTATAGTGTGTTTCAGCTCTCGGAGTGTGTAGAGTGTGTTTCAGCTCTCGGAGTGTGTAGAGTGTGTTTCAGCTCTCGGAGTGTGTAGAGTGTGTTTCAGCTCTTGGAGTGTGTAGAGTGTGTTCAGCTCTCGGAGTGTGTAGAGTGTGTTTCAGCTCTCAGTGTGTGTAGAGTGTGTTTCAGCTCTTGGAGTGTGTAGAGTGTGTTTCAACTATCGGAGTGTGTAGAGTGTGTTTCAGCTCTCGGAGTGTGTATAGTGTGTTTCAGCTCTCGGAGTGTGTATAGTGTGTTTCAGCTCTCGGAGTGTGTGGAGTGTGTTTCAGCTCTCCGTGTGTGTAGAGTGTGTTTCAGCTCTCGGAGTGTGTAGAGTGTGTTTCAGCTTTCAGCTCTCGGAGTGTGTAGAGTGTGTTTCAGCTCTCGGAGTGTGTAGAGTGTGTTCAGCTCTCGGAGTGTGTAGAGTGTGTTCAGCTCTCGGAGTGTGTAGAGTGTGTTCAGCTCTCAGAGTGTGTAGAGTGTGTTTCAGCTCTCGGAGTGTGTAGAGTGTGTTTCAGCTCTCAGTGTGTGTAGAGTGTGTTTCAACTCTCAGTGTGTGTAGAGTGTGTTTCAGCTATCGGAGTGTGTAGAGTGTGTTTCAGCTGTGTAGAGTGTGTTTCAGCTCTCGGAGTGTGTAGAGTGTGTTCAGCTCTTGGAGTGTGTAGAGTGTGTTTCAGCTCTCGGAGTGTGTAGAGTGTGTTTCAGCTCTCGGAGTGTGAAGAGTGTTTTTCAGCTCATTGTCAGAGTGTGTAGAGTGTGTTTCAGCTCTCAGAGTGTGTAGTGTGTGTTTCAGCTCTCGGAGTGTGTAGAGTGTGTTTCAGCTCTCGGAGTGTGTAGAGTGTTTTTCAGCTCATCCTCAGAGTGCGTAGAGTTTGTTTCAGCTCTCGGAGTGTGTAGTGTGTGTTTCAGCTCTCGGAGTGTGTAGAGTGTGTTTCAGCTCTCGGAGTGTGTAGAGTGTTTTTCAGCTCATCCTCAGAGTGCGTAGAGTTTGTTTCAGCTCTCGGAGTGTGTAGTGTGTGTTTCAGCTCTCGGAGTGTGTAGAGTGTGTTTCAGCTCTCGGAGTGTGTAGAGTGTGTTTCAGCTCTCGGAGTGTGTAGAGTGTGTTTCAGCTCATCCTCAGAGTGTGTAGAGTGTGTTTCAGCTCTCGGAGTGTGTAGAGTGTTTTTCAGCTCATCCTCAGAGTGTGTAGAGTGTATTTCAGCTCTCGGAATGTGTAGTGTGTGTTTCAGCTCTCGGAGTGTGTAGAGTGTGTTTCAGCTATCGGAGTGTGTAGAGTGTGTTTCAGCTCTCGGAGTGTGTAGAGTGTGTTTCAGCTCTCAGTGTGTGTAGAGTGTTTTTCAGCTCTCAGTGTGTGCAGAGTGTGTTTCAGCTCTCGGAGTGTGTAGAGTGTGTTTCAGCTCTCGGAGTGTGTAGAGTGTGTTTCAGCTCTCGGAGTGTGTAGAGTGTGTTCAGCTCTAGGAGTGTGTAGAGTGTGTTTCAGCTCTCAGTGTGTGTAGAGTGTGTTTCAGCTCATCCTCAGAGTGTGTAGAGTGTGTTTCAGCTCTCGGAGTTTGTAGAGTGTGTTTCAGCTCATCCTCAGAGTGTGTAGAGTGTGTTTCAGCTCTAGGAGTGTGTAGAGTGTGTTTCAGCTCTCAGTGTGTGTAGAGTGTTTTTCAGCTCATCCTCAGAGTGTGTAGAGTGTGTTTCAGCTCTCGGAGTGTGTAGAGTGTTTTTCAGCTCATCCTCAGAGTGTGTAGAGTGTATTTCAGCTCTCGGAATGTGTAGTGTGTGTTTCAGCTCTCGGAGTGTGTAGAGTGTGTTTCAGCTATCGGAGTGTGTAGAGTGTGTTTCAGCTCTCGGAGTGTGTAGAGTGTGTTTCAGCTCTCAGTGTGTGTAGAGTGTTTTTCAGCTCTCAGTGTGTGCAGAGTGTGTTTCAGCTCTCGGAGTGTGTAGAGTGTGTTTCAGCTCTCGGAGTGTGTAGAGTGTGTTTCAGCTCTCGGAGTGTGTAGAGTGTGTTCAGCTCTAGGAGTGTGTAGAGTGTGTTTCAGCTCTCAGTGTGTGTAGAGTGTGTTTCAGCTCATCCTCAGAGTGTGTAGAGTGTGTTTCAGCTCTCGGAGTTTGTAGAGTGTGTTTCAGATCTCAGAGTGTGTAGAGTGTGTTTCAGCTCTTGGAGTGTGTAGAGTGTGTTTCAGCTCTCAGTGTGTGTAGAGTGTGTTTCAGCTCATCCTCAGAGTGTGTAGAGTGTGTTTCAGCTCTCGGAGTGTGTAGAGTGTGTTTCAGCTCTTGGAGTGTGTAGAGTGTGTTTCAGCTCTCAGTGTGTGTAGAGTGTGTTTCAGCTCATCCTCAGAGTGTGTAGAGTGTGTTTCAGCTCTCAGTGTGTGTAGAGTGTGTTTCAGCTCTCGGAGTGTGTAGAGTGTGTTTCAGATCTCAGAGTGTGTAGAGTGTGTTTCAGCTCTCAGAGTGTGTAGAGTGCGTTTCAGCTCTCGGAGTGTGTAGAGTGTGTTTCAGCTCTCGGAGTGTGTAGAGTGCGTTTCAGCTCTCGGAGTGTGTAGAGTGTGTTTCAGCTCTTGGAGTGTGTAGAGTGTGTTCAGCTCTCGGAGTGTGTAGAGTGTGTTTCAGCTCTCAGTGTGTGTAGAGTGTGTTTCAGCTCTCGGAGTGTGTAGAGTGTGTTTCAACTATCGGAGTGTGTAGAGTGTGTTTCAGCTCTCGGAGTGTGTATAGTGTGTTTCAGCTCTCGGAGTGTGTATAGTGTGTTTCAGCTCTCGGAGTGTGTAGAGTGTGTTTCAGCTCTCCGTGTGTGTAGAGTGTGTTTCAGCTCTCGGAGTGTGTAGAGTGTGTTTCAGCTCTCGGAGTGTGTAGAGTGTGTTTCAGCTCTCGGAGTGTGTAGAGTGTGTTTCAGCTCTCGGAGTGTGTAGAGTGTGTTCAGCTCTCGGAGTGTGTAGAGTGTGTTTCAGCTCTGGGAGTGTGTAGAGTGTGTTTCAGCTCTCAGTGTGTGTAGAGTGTGTAGAGTGTGTTTCAGCTCTCGGAGTGTGTAGAGTGTGTTTCAGCTCTCAGTGTGTGTAGAGTGTGTTTCAGCTCTCAGTGTGTGTAGAGTGTGTTTCAGCTATCGGAGTGTGTAGAGTGTGTTTCAGCTATCGGAGTGTGTAGAGTGTGTTTCAGCTCTCGGAGTGTGTAGAGTGCGTTTCAGCTCTCGGAGTGTGTAGAGTGTGTTTCAGCTCTTGGAGTGTGTAGAGTGTGTTCAGCTCTCGGAGTGTGTAGAGTGTGTTTCAGCTCTCAGTGTGTGTAGAGTGTGTTTCAGCTCTCGGAGTGTGTAGAGTGTGTTTCAACTATCGGAGTGTGTAGAGTGTGTTTCAGCTCTCGGAGTGTGTATAGTGTGTTTCAGCTCTCGGAGTGTGTATAGTGTGTTTCAGCTCTCGGAGTGTGTAGAGTGTGTTTCAGCTCTCCGTGTGTGTAGAGTGTGTTTCAGCTCTCGGAGTGTGTAGAGTGTGTTTCAGCTCTCGGAGTGTGTAGAGTGTGTTTCAGCTCTCGGAGTGTGTAGAGTGTGTTTCAGCTCTCGGAGTGTGTAGAGTGTGTTCAGCTCTCGGAGTGTGTAGAGTGTGTTTCAGCTCTGGGAGTGTGTAGAGTGTGTTTCAGCTCTCAGTGTGTGTAGAGTGTGTAGAGTGTGTTTCAGCTCTCGGAGTGTGTAGAGTGTGTTTCAGCTCTCAGTGTGTGTAGAGTGTGTTTCAGCTCTCAGTGTGTGTAGAGTGTGTTTCAGCTATCGGAGTGTGTAGAGTGTGTTTCAGCTCTCGGATTGTGTAGAGTGTGTTCAGCTCTCGGAGTGTGTAGAGTGTGTTTCAGCTCTCGGAGTGTGTAGAGTGTGTTTCAGCTCTCGGATTGTGTAGAGTGTGTTCAGCTCTCGGAGTGTGTAGAGTGTGTTTCAGCTCTCGGAGTGTGTAGAGTGTGTTTCAGCTCTCGGAGTGTGTAGAGTGTGTTCAGCTCTCGGAGTGTGTAGAGTGTGTTTCAGCTCTCGGAGTGTGTTTCAGCTCTCAGAGTGTGTAGAGTGTGTTTCAGCTCTCAGTGTGTGTAGAGTGTGTTTCGGCTCTCGGCGTGTGTAGAGTGTGTTTCAGCTCTCGGAGTGTGTAGAGTGTGTTTCAGCTTTCAGAGTGTGTAGAAAGTGCTTCAGCTCTCAGTGTGTGTAGAGTGTGTTTCGGCTCTCGGCGTGTGTAGAGTGTGTTTCAGCTCTCGGAGTGTGTAGAGTGTGTTTCAGGTCTCGGAGTGTGTAGAGTGTGTTTCAGCTCTCGGAGTGTGTAGAGTGTGTTTCAGCACTCAGAGTGTGTAGAGTGTGTTCAGTTCTCGGAGTGTGTAGAGTGTGTTTCAGCTCTCGGAGTGTGTAGAGTGTGTTTCAGCTCTCGGAGTGTGTAGAGTGTGTTTCAGCTCTCAGGGTGTGTAGAGTATGTAGAGTGTGTAGAGTGTGTTTCAGCTCTCGGAGTGTGTAGAGTGTGTTTCAGCTCTCAGGGTGTGTAGAGTATGTAGAGTGTGTAGAGTGTGTTTCATCTCTCGGAGTGTGTAGAGTGTGTAGAGTGTGTTGTAGGTACGCGAGATGAAAGGTCCCTGTGGTCGTTCTCTGTAAACAGTGATGTTAGCAGACGTGACCTCGAGCGCAGGCGGATCATGTAAATGGCAGAGTCTCGTAGCTTTAGCATGGAGTTGATCCAGTAAACAGTGTGTCGTGGCTCGCGGACTGACGCGGATCCTCAGGCTAGGATGTGATTTTGTGGTTTGACATTAAACCTGGCGGCCTGAATCCGGGCCACTCGAGCCTTGTGACCTCTGACCCCTCCTGCCCACTGGGGGCTCGTGGAAGAGGTCGCGACCCCTGCGGAGAGCGCCGGCGCGGGATGCTAATGTACCCTGACGAGAGGTTATTAGAAACATATTCTTGAGGCCTTTGCCATTTACTGCCTCGGTGGGGTGAGATCTTCTCTATCCTTCATCTTCTCTTTCCTGGGGGACCCTAGAGGAACGAGAGACGCTGATACACACACCTGCGCTCACACACATACGCTAATATTATGCTTTTTTCCATCTTTATTTAGTGTTGAGCATGAAAAAGCTCCAGGTCTTCTCTATATCAGTGTCAGTGTTTCTGAACTCCTGAAACGCCTCGATTGTATCTTGAGTTTCTCCCGGGAACGAAGACCTCACAATATTCCTCATTTAAATAATTGATATGCAGAATAAAGGGGCGGGGCCTGGTTGAGTTAGTTATTTAGTGTGTTGAAACCAAGCGGCAACCTTCAGTCTCTCTCTTGAATCAACACTGAAGTGATTAAACTGCAGTTCCTCTATTGGCCACTAGAGACCGGCTGCAGAAGAGACTCAATCCCATAAACCCGCATGTTAAAATGCCCAACTTTACAGCAGAAAAAAACATGTTTACAGTCTGGTGCAAAAAGTGGTTTTGGTCTATATAGCTAATTTTGCCCTTCATGACGACTGTGAGGCGGGTGAATTATTTTATAACTCATCCGTTTAAATTATATTAAGCCTTAAAGTTCTGCATAATTGAGGGCGTGGCCACTTGAGCAACAGGTGGATTGCCGCTGATGTCACTACTAGCCGTTTGTCTGCTAGCGTTAGAATCATGTCAGCTAATCCGCCTCGCTGCACATGTTCGTTTATCCGGGAGTGACGCGTGGCCAAGATGGCGACAGAAAACACTACGGGTGACGTCACGCACACTATGAACATATTTTTTTACAGTCTATGGTTAAAACTGGCGGTTATGGTTAAAACGGGACATTTCCCAAACACACTTGAAGCGCTCGACCAAACACAACACACTGATCCAGCCGACCAATCAGAGCACAGTGTGCTTTTCAGAAGGAGGGGCTTCATAGAGACAGGAAGTAAACAGAGCGTTACTGACAGACTGGGAAGAGAGGAGCCGCAACAATGGAGAATATGAGGAAAATAATCAACATTCAAGCAGGAAAACCTGTTCTAGTAGAGCCTGAAAACTACAGCAAGACTATGAGGGCATTATATGTCCTCTTTAACATCTGTAATGATATGGGACGTCACCGGAAGCCCTCGTCAGAGTTTGTCTGTGTGTCGCAGCTGGATATAATAAATCAAAAATTTGAAACACACTCTCAAAAATTTACTGTCCCTCAGCTTGAGTTTCTAAATATTTTTACGAGGGTCACTGTAAGAGTGTCCCGGGTTTTGAAAACAGAATCTTTAAGATACTTACATTCCTTTATGTTTAATGACTCTCAGATGCACTTTAATATGTATTTACACTCTTAGGAAAAAAAGTTTGGTTACACTTTATTTTAAGGTGTCATTGTTACAGTGTAATTAAATATTTAAGTACAGTGTAATATTAATTAACTTACTATAGGGTTAGGGTAGTATTAGAATTTGGTTGAGGGTTAATTGCATGTAATTAGGAATAATTTACTGTTATTACTATGGTAATTACATGTAACACATGTAACAAGGACACTGTAAAATAAAGTGTTACCAAAAGTTTCAGTGGGTTTCTGTGTAGAAATCTAGGGTTCTTTAGCTTTTATGCCAAAAAAGGAGGAACGTCTTAAATGACTGTATAATACTTTCACGTTTAATGGGTTATTTAAATGTTTTTCTAGTGGTAAATAATTTTTATGAACTGCTTAATTAATACATTTCCAACTTAAACTGTCATAAACTGAAGTTTGATCTCTTTTTAAAGACTACACTTGGATGATTATTGCTTAAGTGAAAAAAAGTTTTAAAAAGTAAACTTAAAAAAAGGTACAGAATTTTATTATTATGAAAAATACTTTTTTTATATATGAAATATATCAAAATCATGTTTTACTCTAAAACTGCAAGAAAATTAAAGCCATAAATCTAAACAAGTTGTATTAAAAAGTTGAGCTGATATGTCAGTAAATGAGCGTTCAGTGAGTGTGTTCGGCTGCAGTACCGAACGCTTCCACTAGAGGAACTCTCTCATTTCTGACCGCGAGAAGCACAAGTGTGACTATTATTTTCAGAACCATTAAACCTTTTCGAATCATGTCCATGATTTTTTGTTCTGTTCACACAGCAAGTGCCAAAACCTTTGCCAATTTTCTTACCATTCCGATGAAGTAAAAAATACTAACAAAACAAAACGGAATTTTTTTCTGTAAAAAGTGCCGAAGAGCAGCAGAAGGTTAAACTGGTGAGGCGACACTGAATCTGTAATCGGTGTCTTCTGTGATCACACACTGAATCTGTAATCGGTGTCTTCTGTGATCACACACTGAATCTGTAATCGGTGTCTTCTGTGATCACACACTGAATCTGTAATCAGTGTCTTCTGTGATCACACACTGAATCTGTAATCGGTGTCTTCTGTGATCACACACTGAATCTGTAATCGGTGTCTTCTGTGATCACACACTGAATCTGTAATCTGTGTCTTCTGTGATCACACACTGAATCTGTAATCGGTGTCTTCTGTGATCACACACTGAATCTGTAATCGGTGTCTTCTGTGATCACACACTGAATCTGTAATCGGTGTCTTCTGTGATCACACACTGAATCTGTAATCGGTGTCTTCTGTGATCACACACTGAATCTGTAATCGGTGTCTTCTGTGATCACACACTGAATCTGTAATCGGTGTCTTCTGTGATCACACACTGAATCTGTAATCGGTGTCTTCTGTGATCACACACTGAATCTGTAATCGGTGTCTTCTGTGATCACACACTGAATCTGTAATCTGTGTCTTCTGTGATCACACACTGAATCTGTAATCGGTGTCTTCTGTGATCACACACTGAATCTGTAATCGGTGTCTTCTGTGATCACACACTGAATCTGTAATCGGTGTCTTCTGTGATCACACACTGAATCTGTAATCGGTGTCTTCTGTGATCACACACTGAATCTGTAATCGGTGTCTTCTGTGATCACACACTGAATCTGTAATCGGTGTCTTCTGTGATCACACACTGAATCTGTAATCGGTGTCTTCTGTGATCACACACTGAATCTGTAATCGGTGTCTTCTGTGATCACACACTGAATCTGTAATCAGTGTCTTCTGTGATCACACACTGAATCTGTAATCGGTGTCTTCTGTGATCACACACTGAATCTGTAATCGGTGTCTTCTGTGATCACACACTGAATCTGTAATCGGTGTCTTCTGTGATCACACACTGAATCTGTAATCAGTGTCTTCTGTGATCACACACTGAATCTGTAATCAGTGTCTTCTGTGATCACACACTGAATCTGTAATCGGTGTCTTCTGTGATCACACACTGAATCTGTAATCGGTGTCTTCTGTGATCACACACTGAATCTGTAATCGGTGTCTTCTGTGATCACACACTGAATCTGTAATCAGTGTCTTCTGTGATCACACACTGAATCTGTAATCGGTGTCTTCTGTGATCACACACTGAATCTGTAATCAGTGTCTTCTGTGATCACACACTGAATCTGTAATCAGTGTCTTCTGTGATCACACACTGAATCTGTAATCGGTGTCTTCTGTGATCACACACTGAATCTGTAATCGGTGTCTTCTGTGATCACACACTGAATCTGTAATCGGTGTCTTCTGTGATCACACACTGAATCTGTAATCACACACTGAATCTGTAATCAGTGTCTTCTGTGATCACACACTGAATCTGTAATCGGTGTCTTCTGTGATCACACACTGAATCTGTAATCGGTGTCTTCTGTGATCACACTGAACGCCTGAGGACCGGCTCATGACCTGAGATTCACAAACTCACAGTTTCATTCATCTGATGTCTGAAGTTCAGTCGTTCGGTCACACATGTCTTCCTCCAAACACTGGTTCCCGTCTCGGTGAGTTACTTCAGGTTCTCCTGATGGACTCGATCGGGCAGGTTAACGTGTGCTTGACGTGTTCAACTGCTTACAGATGTGTGTTTCACTAACAAACATCAGCCACACGCTGCTTCAGTCTGCGTCTCAGGACACACACTTATTCTCTCCAGTCGTGTTAGAAAAGATAAAACGTGTTGTTTTCTCTATGTGACACTGTATTAATATTAAAGTCATCGTGAACTCCTCATGTCTGTGGAACATGGAATGAGACGTTTTCCAGAATATCTTATGTATCACAACCAATCGTGATGTGAAACTAATTACAGATATAATCTACATTAGAGGCGGTAAAACACCAAGAGTTATTCCATTTCAAACTAATTATGATTACAGTGGCAGTTTATTCTGTTATAACCTGAGAATGGCAGGGTTGCTTCAGAAAATAAGTTGTTATCCCACATTTGAAGTAAGGTTTAGTGTGGGTGATATGTGGTGATATTTTATTCCCAAACTGCCATGACTTGTACAATAACCAAAGATATTAAACATTGCCAGATTCATGTTAAAACTGAACACGTTTTCAGCACAACTTACAGGATATTTCACTCTGAAAGTGTCGTGAAACATGCAAGAAGATCTTCTGTGTTGGATTTGAGATTGGAATGTTTTTGTAACACTTTTCTTGATTATATGAACATTACGGAAACATTCCATTGTATTATTCTTCCAACATTATGGGAATGTTACTTTTGAATGTTCTCTGCAAAAATTTTGTCTTGTTTCCATTCCAAATATTTAAAAAAATCTTAAATCAAGAAGCATTTACTAGATGAGTAAAATGTCTTCTGGAGAGAAAAAAAATAATTTAAACTGTTTATGGTGTTAGAAAAAATAATCTTGTTTTCCATTTGTATTAATATTTTTTTCTTACCCCATTGGCAGATAATTTTGCTTGTTTTAAGCAAAAACGATTTTCATTATTATAATTTTTTTCAGAAGACAAGATATAATTTCTTATGTCATTTTACTCATCTAGTAAATGCTTCTCGATTTAAAATGTTTTAGATATTTGGACTGGAAACAAGACAAAAATACTAAGAAAACATTTTTTGCAGTGTAGTAACATTTAAAAAACATTAGATGAACTTAAAACAAAAACGCTCCATGAACAATGGCATAAATAATGTTTTTGTGCAAAAGTTTTGAGAACATTATTAAAAAACATAACGAAGGATCTAACGTTACTGGAAGAGTGTGTGTTCATAACTTTGAGAGACTCTTGTTACAGTATCTTCAGGCAATCGTCACTAAAGCTCCTGAAGTCCACGAGCTCTCAGACACGAGAACATCCTGAACATCATCAGTTCCTCGAGATGAAGATGAAGATGAAGGCTGACCTTCGGACACTTGTAGCGATCGTGTGTTTGTGTGTTTGTGTGCACCTATTGATTGACAGCTGGCTCCAGAGCCACTCAGACCTCTTAAAATACCAGCGCTGAGCTTCAGGTTTCCCGTCGGCCCCGGGCCCCTGTGTGTGTGTGTGTGTGTGTGTGTGAGCTCCTCTTGCACTGTCAGATCATTGAGCTTCGTATCACGTTTGATGTGTGAAGTCTCCGTGACTCGACAAGTGCTTCTGTTAAAGAAACACACACTGTTAGTCGTTTAATCGTCAGTCATACACTGTTCAGAACGGCTGTGAAATTACAGTTCACTTCAAAAAATCTGAAACTTTTATTTTTAGTTGACTTACAAGTACATTAAAATGTTTATTTTTAAGTGATCTGAAAACAAAGCATTGGAAATTTTATGATCCAGCATTTCAAAATCAAAATCTTTGATGCATGTTGATTGTTACGATGACAATATTGAACTTGGAGAATTATGTGTTCAACATATCAGAGAATTAACACACATCATTCAAATAAATTACTTAATGTTTTTATTTTATTTTTTGAAAGAGTCTCTTCTGCTCGTCAATGCTGCTTTTATTTGATCAAAAATACCTATTTTAAAAATGTAAAATTGGGCTTTTTCTATGTGAATATATAATAAAGTGTAATTTATTCCTGTGATCAAAGCTGAATTTTCAGTATCATTACTCCAGTCTTCAGTGTCACATGATCCTTCAGAAATCACTATAATATGATGATTTGCTGCTCAAGAAACATTTATGATTATTATAATCAGTTCATATTTTTGTAAAATCTGTGAAACATTTTATTTGTCAGGATTCTTTGATGAATAGAAAGTTCAAAAGAACAGCATTTATTTAAAAAAGAATCTTTTGTAACATTATAAATGTCTTTACTGTCACTTTTAGATCAATTTAATGCGTCATTCATTGATGAATAAAAGTTAATAAACCGTGTTAAATCGTAGTGTGCAATTTTCTGCAAGCGTGTTGCGTTTGTTCACGCGTGTTCTGTTGGCTTGTTCCAGACTCATCTACAGAAAGCTGGTAATGAAATTTAGTTCGTCCCGGCATCAGACCCGGGGTTAGAGGTCACCTGAGCACGGGGTCAGTCGTGTAACCCGCCCCGTCACTATTAAAAGGGAAAGCCCACTTTTGTCATGAGGTCAAGGGGTCAGAGGTCAGTGTCGCTGGGACGGCCCGGATCACTCACTGCTATAAATTATGTACCAAATCAGAGCCAGAGGAAAATTAGCGTCTCTTCCTGACGGGGGTTCAGGAGACATTAATCGAGAGTAAAGGAAGCGCTTGGTCACACACACACACCTCTGGGGTCACAATACACACCTGTGAGTGTGTGTCAGACCCGCTCACACAACAATACATGCACACGAGGAGATCTGACCGATAGATGAGTGCCCTCCGTTACAATGAATCAGTGATTAAGTGAATGTTGAAGGTCATGTGTGTAATGAAAACGCTTTGTGTCTAACACGACAAACAGAGACGACTCCTTACCGAACACCGACAAACTGTGTAACATAATACACAAACTTATAGAAAATATTCTTTGTTTGCACTGAAAAGTTGTTAATATAGTACAGTATGTGCTCACTAAACACGACACACAGCACAACACCCTAATTTTATTTTTAATCATATTTTGAATTGGCTTTTATTTTTATATTTTTATGTTTTCATGTTAATTTTTGTACTAAATGTTGTCATTTCAGGGTGTGCTTTGTCATTTTATTATTTTTTTTTTTTTATATATTGCTATTTACGTTTAATTTTTTGTTTTATGTTATGAAACCATTTTTTCTGAATGTTTAAAATGTAAAAAAAAAATCTTGGTTATGCGAACATTAAAGTCCTCCTCTGAGGAAAATCAAGTTTTTAAGAGTTAAGAGTTATACCCACCAATTAACATTAGCCCTTCATTCATGACATGGATACCGTAATCATACAGAGAGAATATAGTTGCATACCTTTATCTTTTGCTCGTTTCTCCTCTTCTTCTTTTCTTTTTTTTTCTAAATTGGGCACCTGATGGCTTTGACCTTTTCCTGTCCATCTCTGTGTTTATGGGGCACTCGACAATCAACAGATTCCACATAATGGTTTTGTATCACCTATTTTTATTAACCATTTCACACAATTCAGAAAAACAAAAATGTGCAGGAACTGTAGGCCTGTCTTTATACTGTTATGAATGAAATGTGCGTTATTTGGAAGAAAGTCGAGGTGTGACTGACTTTAGCCCACTAATTCCATTAGAGTATTGCTCTATACAGTGGATCCCCCCCCCACCCCATGTTCCACGTGGGAGAGACCCAGAGGTGAACTGTCCCCCCCTTCCCCGTTTGAAATCGCTGGTGTTTCTGACGTCACAAACTACCTTGTAACCAATCAGATCAACGTGTGATCGTCAACGAGTGGATCTCTGAGTGAGTGATTGAGTGGAGGCGGGGCTCATTTGCATATTCATAGAACCGCGCATACTAAATGAGGCAAGGGTGTCGAGTTACATTCAAGATATTTTAAGGCATGAAGTTTTTTTCAAGGAGAAAACATTTAAATATGTAAATTTTGGTGATCAAAGATGAGTTTTAAGGGATAAAATTATTGACTACAGGGGGACTTTAAGGGGGGACTTTTTCAAACATTACGGAATGTTACTTTTGAATGTTCTCTGAATGTTCTGAAACAAGTAGTAACATTTAAAAACCGGTGAAATGTTTCAGAAAAAAATGCTCCATGAATGATGTATAAATAATGTTTTTGTGCTGACGTTTAGAGAATATTATTAAGGATCAGATAACATTGAACAAATGTTCTAATGGTGTTACTGGAAGATCGTTTGTTCATAACTTTGAGAGAACCTGAACGTTCCCTGTTATTTGGAAAGGACAGATTTTCAGAGATTTATAATGTTATATGCGTATTTGGCTTGCTGGCCGGGGGGGGGAGGGCTCCGAGCTCGGGGTTTTTTGCCCGAACCCAGAGTATTCCCCCCGGTTGTTGTAAGAGTAGTTAGAACTAGAAGTGAGGAGATGTGGATGGAGGGATGCTGTTAAATTTTTGACAAACGGAGGTAAGTCTGCTGTATATACACCTCTTAATTCATTGATTGGGTTGATTATCTGAATGCGCTCCACAGGTGTTTAATTAGGTTTCATTTTCTGAACGTGCTCCTCCCGAACTTTGTTAATAAACATCATTTTTGTCCTTCACTGGTTTTCATGAGTTCGCTTGGACATACAGTATAATCACAGCAAACAGGGTTAAACAGATTTGGTTTGCTGTCCATAACATGAGAGATCGAGCTCTTAGATTCCTCTTTAGTGCTCATATTCCCTAGAAACATGATTAGATGAAGAAACTCATCCGGAACTTCCGTTATGAACGTCATAAACAGAAGCTCTGCAATGAACAGCTGTAAAAGCTGGACGGAGTTCAGATTCCCTGATTACAGTAGAAGTCTAATTATACTCAAGTTAAGTACACTTGATTTCTAATGAATGTATTAGAAGTAAAAATTTCTGAGAAATGAAAAAAATATGTATTGACCTGCAAATAAGTCAACTTTTTATGCTATTACCAAAGCTTACTATACTCAAAACATTAAACTTCGGTATAGTAAAATATCATTTTAAGTTACTGATTATTCAAGTATGCAAACAAGTCAAATATAATAGCCTTCACCATTGTCACACAACGGAAGAGAACAGACAGGTGATCGTATAAACAAAGTTTATTAATAGGAAGCAGGGAACAATCATTGGTCGATGGAAGGGTGCATGTGAAGTTCAAGCTGTTGCACTGTGACTTAGCAGGGTGGAATATGATGATCACAGGTGCAGCTGGTTGAAGGATGTACAGGCTGAACACAAACAGCTCGGGATCAGACAACAGGAGACTGAAGACTGAAGACAGAAAACTGAAGACTGAGAGACGGGTAGTCAGGCAGGTAAGTCTCAGGCTGGTAACGGGAGTTGTAGCAAGAAATGAGTCTGTCTGTGGTTAGACGAGACCAGACAATGGTGTGGTATATATAGGTTGTGTGTGGTATATATAGTGTAGGTTGTGTGTGGTATAAATAGTGCAGGTTGTGTGTGGTATATATAGTGCAGGTTTTGTGTGGTATATATTGTGCAGGTTGATGAGGAGGTGCAGGTGCGTTGAATCAGTAGTCCGGGGAGAGTGAACGAGTGGGCGGAGCTGCTGATCAGGTGACGATGGGCTGATAGATGGTTGTGTCGCCGTGACAGTAACCCCTCCTCCACGGGCGGCTCCTGACAGGGTCTACCTCTGCCTCTGGGTGCGGGACGATTCGGGTGTTCTGAATGGAATTGGGTGAGAAGGGATGGATCTAGTACATCATCGCGAGCAACCCAGGATTGTCAGCCAATTCAGGAGGAGGAGGTACCTCATCGCCACCAGATCCTGTGATGGGAGAAGACAAAGGGTTTTAGGAGTGACACATGAAATGATGGTGAGATTTTGTAGGTGAGTGGTAGGTTCAGCCTGTATGTGACCTTGTAGAGCTGCCTCTGCACCATAAATGGACCTACGTAATGGGGACTCAGCTTACGGAAGGGCAGGCGGAGACGGATGTCCCTTGTCGAGAGCCATACCTTCTGGCCAGGCTGGTACTGCGGGCCTCTCGCTCAGGCTGGTACTGTGGGCCTCTCGCTCTGCTTGAACCTCCGACAGCTCGCCTGACCAAAGGAATAACGGAGGCTGATAACCGAGGATGCACTGGAATGGGGTGAGTCTGGTTGTGGCTTTTTTTGTGGCATATTTTGGGCATATTCGCCCGGGGAAGGTTCCGGCTCCCGCGGTCTTGGTTCTGGTGGCAGTATGACTGTAGGTACCTCCTGATCTCTTGGATCTTCTGCTCAGTCTGGCCATTAGTTTGGGGGTGATATCCTGATGAGAGGCTGACAGAGACTCCTAGGAGTTTGAAGGCGTGCCATACCCGAGAGATGAATTTAGGGCCTCTGTCTTATACAATGTCCTCGGGCTGGCCGAAATGACAGAACACATTCTGGAAGAGCTTCTCGGCGGCCTCGAATGCAGTAGGCAGGGCCTTCAGAGGGACCAACTTGCAACTTGCCTTGCCGAATCGGGTGATGTCCTGGGTCATAGACGGCCATCAGTAGCGATGACGTGAGAGCGAGAGGGTACGTTGACTACCAGGGTGTCCAGAGCCCGGAGACGTGTGCGCTAAGTCCATGAGGGGCTGACGAAGGGATGGTGGAACATAACAAAGCCCCTCAGGACCTACCGGCGGAGCAAGTTTGGAGTGGGTAGCTTGAGAGATTTGATCGTCGATGGACCACTGGATAGGGCTTATGATGATGGCTGGAGGGAGAATAGGTTCTGGATCCGAGGGTTCAGGATCTGGCTGGTGAAGGCGAGAAAGAGCATCCGCTCTACCATTTCGATTACCCGGACGGTACGTTACGGTTAAGTCAAACTGGGTGAAAAAGAGAGCTCATCTAGCTTGACGGGAATTCAAGCGCTTAACTTCGTGCAGATACTCAAGGTTCTGATGATCGGTTATTACCTCAAACTGGTGATTTGCTCCCTCCAGCCAGTGTCTCCATTCTTCCAGTGCCAGTTTGATGGCAAGGAGCTTGCGATTGCCGATGTCGTAATTTTGCTCCACCGGGGATAGCTTTTTGGAGAAGAAGGCACATGGATGGAATCGTGGAGGATCGCCCTGCCGCTGCGATAGTATCGCTCCGACTCCAAGCCCTAAATATGATTTTCATTTACAATAATGAATACTTAAAGCTGCCGTCGGCAACATTTTTTGATCATATTCAGTGAAATCGACACTATAATCCGACAGAACAACATAAATAAAGTGGTTTTAGAAAAAATCCCGAGCTTCTAACTCCACTTGGAGCGTGTTATTTGTTTTGCAAAAATCCACCCGTCCCGGATCATCGGGTCCAATCAGCGCAGGGGGTGTGAGATCTGACTGTCAATCACAGGTCGTGCACACGCCACCCCTCACGCACGTTACAATCACATGCACACGCCTGAAGTTCGCGCAGTAATGAAGAGTGATGGCGGAAAAGATTCCAATTCCTCGGTTAACCTCAAGATCTAGGAGGTCAAAAACAACACAGGAAAAGAGAACACCTCCAGAAAAGAAAGAAGTAAAGAAAGAAAGCTACCGTGCCCGTAATAAAACCAGGATCAACATCGGATCCGCATTTGAAAGGTGGAGAGATTTACGTGATTTAATTGGGTTCAAGCTGGATGCAGAGCTTGCAACATTTCTTCTCGACAGGTAATTGTGCTTTATCAACCAGTTACTTTATTTCTTAGTGTTGTGTTAGTAATCGAAGTATGTTTGCCCAAATGTGTTGGTATGGATAGCTAACATTAGCACTTGTTGGGCAGGTTTGTTAGCTTTGTTTGAACTGAAATCCGTGTGAACGTAACGTTAGGTGGATAAACATGTCCAGATTAAGGGATAAAGTTAGGCTTTTTGGAAGAATCAATGCTACTCTATCTTTATTACGAGAGTAAGAACAGTAGTAAAGCTACTGTTATTGTATGTGCTATCTGACTAACGTTAGCTCTGTTATATAAGCAATAGAACAATGTACAATGACCATGTCTGCTGCATATACCATACAGCAATAATAGCGTTTCAGACAGACGATGGTGTTTATTTACGTTTAATTGGTGGGTAATCCATTTCGTAACAGTCTACTCCAAAATAACAAAACAACAATAACAAAATACTTCATGGTGTTGATGGATGCTGATGAGACGGGCGCGTTCACAGAAAATCTGGTGCACAGGCACTGACGAGCACGAACTCGGTGGGAGGGTATTCGTTGATAGTGGGGGAGGGGCATGAGAGTTGTAAACATTCAAAATTTTGCCTAAGTCCACTCAATCTGCCAGACTTGCCGACTGGAGATTAAATTTGGCATTAGTAACTTTACTATGCCATCAGTCGAGTGCACGTTCAAACTCTGCCTTTTTTTGACCGATTCACTGAATCAGTGAGTCATTGACTCAAGAACAGCTGCAGTCGAATCGATTCACGTATGAATCATTATGGGGTGTGTTTACCGTACAACTGCATAACTCACAACTTCACTATCATAGTACGATGCATCGTTGAAGAAATCAACTACAGTCACGACTGTTTCCCGAAACCTCAATGTCGCAAATTGGTCGTTCAACCACGTTGGTTAATGATGTCATGCAGGTGTTGGAGTAATTACTTCTTTAATGAATCTGTTTGAAATCTAATTAATGCTGGATGTTTTGCTATAAAGTACGGATATGACATCTGAGGACTATTTCTCATTGGAGGACCTGCGCCTAGACACGACCACAACGTGTGGTCTGGTTGGGGACATTTAATTTAATATTCAACAATATTATTGATCTGATTGCATTGACACCATTATATGAGAACTGAACTGAGCTGGACGATGACATCACGGTTTTCTCCAGAGCGGCTATATATATATAAATTAACTAAATTAATAACTTTTTTACAACAAAAATGAAACATAATGAACAAATGAACTTAAGCTGGACTGTGACGCTATTTTGTTCTAGAAACAAACTTTGTTTGATTATTTTCCAGTTATCACTGTAAAGCTGCTTTGAAACAATCTGTATTTTAAAAAGCTATATAAATAAAGGTAACTTGACTTGTGTGTGTGAGTGTGTGTATGTCTGAGTGTGTGTCTGTGTGTGTGTGAGTGTGAGTGTGTGTATGTCTGAGTGTGTGTGTGTTTGTTTGTGTGTGTGTGTGTGTGTGTGTGTGTGTGTGTGTGTGTGTGTGTGTGTGTGTGTGTGTGTGTGTGTGTGTGTGTGTGTGTGTGTGTGTGTCTGAGTGTCTGAGTGTGTGTGTCTGAGTGTGTGTTAGTGTTGGGCGATATGCTCCATTTTCATATCGTCCTATCGTCAGCCTTTGAGATCGGCGATACACGATATTATCGTGAGGGGGCGGGGCTTATTTATTTGATTATTAACTTGATTATTTACTCAATAATTTGCTTGTTTTATTACTTCATTTTATACGGGAATTTTTTTTTTTTTTTTTTTTTTTTTTTGCTAGCAAAGGAGTGTTTATTACTAGGTTATCTGGTTATTTCCCGGTAGTACAGTGAGGTAAAAAAAAAAGATTTCAACATGTCAGCGGGAAATTTACGGACACACATGATCCTCTCATGCCGTTACAGATGCAGCATTTTGTACTTCTGCGCGTGATGAAAATACGTTTTAATAATTTCTAAGGTCAAGAAAGAGTCATAGTTTGCAATATATGTCCTCCCACCAGTGCTCTCTCTGTCTGGATGCACTTCACATACGCGCACTTCAATAAGCCCAAAGAACGCGGGTTCTTGTGTTTAAAATGCCGGGAGAAATCAGAGTAAGGGGCAGAAATCGTTCGGAATACTTAAACTTATGACTTGACCACATGCATTGTCAGTTTATTCAGAATAATCGTGTTAGAACGGGCATGTAAACGCACTCATTCTCTGAAAGTGAAAGTAGAAACTGAATGCGCTTTCAGCATCTGTTGCTGCATAAACGCCGCGTTCTCTCAGAGACGACGTTGGATATAACGGTATAGCGACTATCTTAATTTACTGGCTTAAAATTTCTCTTGTGGACCTATATGATGACAGTGCAAAAATTAGAAGAATATTTCTTGTTAAACAAGTGTTTGAAGCTGCTTTTGATTTTTATAGATGGCAGAATTGTGCTGTGTTCGTGAACGACTGGCCTATATAATTTTAGCGATATTATTATTATTATAAATATTTAATTGTATTGTTTTTAGTGTTATTAGTGTCATTAAACATTTTGTTAATGTGCTATGGAAACCAAATACTGATGAACAACGATGCCGTTTTCATCTTGGATCTGTATAAGTGCGTCTGTTAAAAACAAGCACTCTTGACAATTTGTGAATGGATCACCTTGCAATTCAATGTTGATGTGGGATGTAGGCCTCATTTTTTATTCTGTTTTAAAAACATTTTCTTAGAGGAGTCCTCATACGCGCGTGTCGGTGTTGTCGCAAGTGTTAGGCTATGCGGTGATGTTATGAATTTAGGCAAGGCAAATTTAGGCCTATTGTAGTTCCTAATATTAATTTAATAACAATACTAGCTTTATAGTAATACTACTACTAGGCCTACTAATAATAATTTAATACGTTCATGGTAAAACGAGCCAATTATCGTATTGATATCGTCAAAGGCATCTGCCATCGGCGAGATCTCAGACTATCGTCGATACACGATACTATCGTCTATCGGCACAACCCTAGTGTGTGTGTGTGTGTGTGTGTGTGTGTGTGTGTGTGTGTGTGTGTGTGTGTGTGTGTGTGTGTGTGTGTGTGTGTGTGTGTGTGTGTGATGTTTGCTCCCTCTAACTCGCACAGGTTCTGCTGAATCAGTGCATGATCTGAGATCATGAACACAACAGAACACTGTCTCTGAACACAAGCAGAGTTTAATGACGGTCATAAATGCTTTATGGTTCGACCCGTCCCTTCAGCTGATGCCTATCACTGTCTTTATCAACCAGACGTGACTCGGTGAATCTGGCCTGAAGAAGCATATGAGACTCCTGCTTTAATGAGCGGCTAATGCTGTCTTTGAAAAACACAGCATTGTGGGAATTTCCTGATGCATCTTCCTCTGTGTGTGTGTTTATGGTGTTTGTTGTGCAGGATCTGCAGGACGGGTGACAGGAGGAGTGAGCGTGTGTGTGTGTGTGTGGAGACAGTGTTATCTGTGGGCGTAAAGACACCTCACGCGAAGGAGACGTGGCCGATCACATGAGGGATGGTCGGAGATCTGGGGTTCCAAGAGAGCACACGGAGGTGTGTGTGTGTGTGTGTGTGTGTGTGTGTGTGTGTGTGTGTGTGTGTGTGAGAGAGAGAGAGAGAGAGAGAGAGAGAGAGAGAGAGAGTGTGTGTGTGCTGGGAAGGAGATCTGGGTTTCCCGAGGAGCACATGGAGGAGTGTGTGTGTGTGTGTGTGTGTGTGTGTGTGTGTGTGAGAGAGAGAGTGTGTATGTGCTGGGAGATCAGGAGTTCCTGAGGAGCACATGGAAGAGTGTGTGTGTGTGTGTGTGTGTGTGTGTGTGTGTGTGTGTGTGTGTGTGTGTGTGTGTGTGTGTGTGTGTGTGTGTGTGTGTGTGAGAGAGAGAGAGAGAGCGTGTGTGCTGGGAGATCTGGGGTTCCTCAGGAGGATAGCGAGTATGCAGACGAAATAAGTGTGTTTGTGTACGGCGCGTTTATGGGCTTATTAGAGGCTCAGGCCAGAGAGACGCTCATAAAGAGAGGAAATCCATACACTGCATCAGAGGCGTTTGTGTAGCGCTGAGCTCTTCCTGCAGCAGTCTGTGTGTGTGTGTGTGTGTGTGTGTGTGAGAGAGAGAGAGAGAGAGAGACGGCTCCGGCCTGTCTGCCTCTGTGTGTGTGTGTGTTTGTGTTCGTGTGTGTGTGTGTGTGTGTTTGTGTTCGTGTGTGTGTGCGTGTGTGTGTGTCTGGGTTCGTGTGTGTGTGTGTGTGTGTGTGTGTGTGTGTGTGTCTGGGTGTGTGTGTGTGTCTGGGTGTGTGTGTGAGTAACGTTCCCATAATGTTTGAAGAATGATACAATGTAATGTTTTAGCAAAATGTTCTTCACACTTCTCTGTCTGCCAATCTGATGGACGAGTCTGGGTTTGGCGGTTGCCAGGAGAACGGTACTTGCCTGACTGCATTGTGCCAAGTGTTAAGTTTGGTGGAGGGGGGGTTATGGTGTGGGGTTGTTTGGTGGAGGGGGGATTATGGTGTGGGGTTGTTTGGTGGAGGGGGGGGTTATGGTGTGGGGTTGTTTGGTGGAGGGGGGATTATGGTGTGGGGTTGTTTGGTGGAGGGGGATTATGGTGTGGGGTTGTTTGGTGGAGGGGGATTATGGTGTGGGGTTGTTTGGTGGAGGGGAGGTTATGGTGTGGGGTTGTTTGGTGGAGGGGGGATTATGGTGTGGGGTTGTTTGGTGGAGGGGAGGTTATGGTGTGGGGTTGTTTGGTGGAGGGGGATTATGGTGTGGGGTTGTTTGGTGGAGGGGGGATTATGTTGTGGGGTTGTTTGGTGGAGGGGAGGTTATGGTGTGGGGTTGTTTGGTGGAGGGGGATTATGGTGTGGGGTTGTTTGGTGGAGGGGGGATTATGGTGTGGGGTTGTTTGGTGGAGGGGAGGTTATGGTGTGGGGTTGTTTGGTGGAGGGGGGATTATGGTGTGGGGTTGTTTGGTGGAGGGGGATTATGGTGTGGGGTTGTTTGGTGGAGGGGGATTATGGTGTGGGGTTGTTTGATGGAGGGGGGGTTATGGTGTGGGGTTGTTTGGTGGAGGGGGATTATGGTGTGGGGTTGTTTGGTGGAGGGGAGGTTATGGTGTGGGGTTGTTTGGTGGAGGGGGATTATGGTGTGGGGTTGTTTGGTGGAGGGGGATTATGGTGTGGGGTCGTTTGGTGGAGGGGAGGTTATGGTGTGGGGTTGTTTGATGGAGGGGGGTTATGGTGTGGGGTTGTTTGGTGGAGGGGGGGTTATGGTGTGGGGTTGTTTGGTGGAGGGGGGGTTATGGTGTGGGGTTGTTTGGTGGAGGGGGGATTATGGTGTGGGGTTGTTTGGTGGAGGGGAGGTTATGGTGTGGGGTTATTTGGTGGAGGGGGATTATGGTGTGGGGTTGTTTGGTGGAGGGGGGATTATGGTGTGGGGTTGTTTGGTGGAGGGGAGGTTATGGTGTGGGGTTGTTTGGTGGAGGGGGATTATGGTGTGGGGTTGTTTGGTGGAGGGGGGATTATGGTGTGGGGTTGTTTGGTGGAGGGGAGGTTATGGTGTGGGGTTGTTTGGTGGAGGGGGGATTATGGTGTGGGGTTGTTTGGTGGAGGGGGATTATGGTGTGGGGTTGTTTGGTGGAGGGGGATTATGGTGTGGGGTTGTTTGATGGAGGGGGGGTTATGGTGTGGGGTTGTTTGGTGGAGGGGGATTATGGTGTGGGGTTGTTTGGTGGAGGGGAGGTTATGGTGTGGGGTTGTTTGGTGGAGGGGGATTATGGTGTGGGGTTGTTTGGTGGAGGGGGATTATGGTGTGGGGTCGTTTGGTGGAGGGGAGGTTATGGTGTGGGGTTGTTTGATGGAGGGGGGTTATGGTGTGGGGTTGTTTGGTGGAGGGGGGGTTATGGTGTGGGGTTGTTTGGTGGAGGGGGGGTTATGGTGTGGGGTTGTTTGGTGGAGGGGGGGTTATGGTGTGGGGTTGTTTGATGGAGGGGGGTTATGGTGTGGGGTTGTTTGGTGGAGGGGGGGTTATGGTGTGGGGTTGTTTGGTGGAGGGGGGGTTATGGTGTGGGGTTGTTTGGTGGAGGGGGGGTTATGGTGTGGGGTTGTTTGGTGGAGGGGGGATTATGGTGTGGGGTCGTTTGGTGGAGGGGGGGTTATGGTGTGGGGTCGTTTGGTGGAGGGGAGGTTATGGTGTGGGGTTATTTGGTGGAGGGGGGATTATGGTGTGGGGTTGTTTGGTGGAGGGGGGGTTATGGTGTGGGGTTGTTTGGTGGAGGGGGGGTTATGGTGTGGGGTTGTTTTTCAGGGGTTGGGCTTGGCCCCTTAGTTCCAGTGATGCTAGCATGATGAAACTTAGTGTACTAACCAGTTGTCATATCAACACAATATAGAGAAAAAATTGTGCCAAAATTCAGAAATCTTTGGAAAATATCACTGAACATTTATTTAACTATAGCAAAAGTAAATGTCTGAAGTAAAAAATTTTATCTGCGTTTTTTTGTGTTTATTTAAAATTAGACAAATCTGATATTATTGTAATCTTATACCTGTTATTTAACAGTTGTGATAGTTCTTTAATGCTGATGTAACCAGCAGAAACACTCGCCGGGTTTAAACCCCAGTTGTGCAGGCGGGGCATGTTGTCACACTGCGTTACAATGAGCCCCTATGAGAACTATGATATTCTATTCTTTACTTTTATGAATTCTATTGAGAAACCATGAGAAAAAAGGTGAATAAAGACTGAGAGTCAAATTATTAATTATTATTATGTTTTGAACTAAGCTATATACAGTAGCTGTGTTTTGCCAGGTTTAAATCCCAGTTGTGCAGGTGAGGAACGTCGTAACAATGCGCTGAAACCTGCCCTGCTATTAGAACTTTTCCAGTTACTGGTGCAATTGGCATAATTAACTTTTATGACTTTCTTTTTAGAAACCATGAGAAACAGGTGAATAAAGACTGAGAGGAAGAACCTGAATATTCAGAGAGACAGAGAGGGAGAGACCGAAAACATTATTTATCATGTCAATTATATCATTCAGGACCAGTTTCAGCTCATTGCTCAGGTGTTTGCTGGATTGGTCATGAGCGAGTCTTGGTTTCAGCACAAACACAAAGAGACTGAGATGGACACTGAACGAGTGAGGAGAGACTGAGAGTAATGAATTCCTGCTGTCGCAATCAATCATCAGCCTCAAACCACACGCTTCATATCTACAGCGCACACAAACATGACAATAACAATGTTTTGCTAATGTTAAGTTATAAAAACATTATGTTCTCTGAATGTTTAAAACTTGTGAACTTTAAAGTCCCCCAGTGGTGTAAATCCAGTTTTTTATGTTGTTTATGTGTCTATGTGGTGTTTTTAATATGCTATAACACAAACCATGTGCATTACAGAAGTAATGCATTACAGTAACATATTACTTTTTGCTGTAACGCAGTAGTGTAAGGCATTACTAATCAATTTTCAGTAATATTTTACTCGGTACATATTCAGTAAGGCTTGCGTTACAACAGACTTTTAGTTTTAATTGTAAAACAAAACAAAACAAACATCAAGACCGCGAGACATTAACGAATGAAAAATGCAAGTAGGCTAAATGACCTGTTCGTGGTCAGTCAATAGCCGTTTGTGGTGTCCAAGTCTGTAAATAAAGACTAAATGGCAGCGTCTGATATATTTGTATAGCGATTTATTTTTTACAGGAGTGCCGTGAGGCATGATTTCGGCCTCTGTGCTCGCGCTGGCCAGTGGAAAAGCGGCTAATGGTGAAGATGTCATGAAGAAGACTATACATTCGCGAGATGGACGTATGCGCATTAGGCTATTCGTTCTGTGTTTTCTTTCTAAACAGTTAGGCTATGTTTATGTGGTATTTTTCATGTTTTCATCACGCAATCATGTTTTTGATGCGGTGGTGACGCGTTCATGTAAGGGCGGCGGCGCTGCCGATAAAGCATCTAAAAGCTGTCACAAAGAACCTGCAAAAGCAATGATTATGAATATGTCAAATATAGCAAGGAGACATTTTAATTGTTTATTAATAAAGTCAAGATGAAGTTGACGATGCTGACTCGCGATCTTCGCAGTAGGCTAGTGAATGCACCAGAGAGAAATGCACATTTCATTTCATAAGCAGAGAGCAGTCTGTTTTCTTTCGTTTTGAATTGTTCTGTTTACAAGTAGACATTTCAATATAGATATATTTTTCAGGTCCGTGAATAGGCTACCTTATACGCGGAGTTTCGGTTCATTTATGAGACGCGCTCCAGTTCACGCGCCGGCGCCTCAGTGTCGTGATTATCTATAATTGTCTGCTATATTTAGCCTACTTCTTATTTATTAAATCCAGGCAATTGGTTGATGAAACATTGATTAAAATTAAGATACAATTAATTCAAAACGATTCACTTTAAATTCACTTTAAAGAAAGGCTTTCTGTTTGAGGTCTCTGTGAAAGTTTTAAAGCAGTCTTTTAGTGCCGATTCAGAGCGGTCGCGTCCATAACGGAGAACTGTCACGTCTGTAACATTGTTTTTTCCTCATAAATGCGAACACGAAAAATAAAATAAAATGAATACTTTATGTTCTGTGGAGAGCCAACCCTTCTTCATCCGATTTGCGCAGGGTAATTCACAGAATTACAACAAAAAAAATCGTTGCCTCCTAAAAGTTAAAGATTTTTTTTGTCAAGCATGACTGTCTATTTCCCTAATATTAAATATAAAAAGCATGTGTAGACTGATATTTTTCTAATGTCTGGACTCCTTTCAGGGAGGAGCCTATGGATAAACAGACGTTTCAATAGTTTGGTATTAATGCATTTTCTGAGAATTTATATTTCAAGTTTTGACTGCAAATGTCACGTCCATAACGCTGGAATTCCCAAATTTTAAATAATTTATCCTCAACTAGTTTTGTGGTGTAGGTCTATGTATTTTATAATGTTAAGTTAACTTCAAATAATACTAATAGTAATTTAAAGATGTGGTAGCATTGGATCTGGACGGGAAGGATAACTCTTGGAAGGGGTGTGTCCCGATTCTGCAGGTTCGTGGATCTGAGTGTCGCGATTTCGGTTTCATATCGCATATCGTTACAGCCCTAGTCATTTTAGAATGTTAAGTTCTACTTCTGTATAGTTATTTTGGTGAAAGTAACTCAAAAGTAATACAGGAGTAATGTAACGCATTACAATTCTGAGACAGTAATATTGTAAGGTAATGAATTACTTTTAAATAACAGTAACAAGTAATATATAATGTATTACAGTTTGGAAGTAACTTGCACAACACTGACCATGTGTAAATTCATAAGTCGACAGCATTGCTGAGTATTTTCTGCTTAAAACTGCAGTGAACCAAAGACAGTCTCAAAAACACGGTTTGAAATCGCTGGTGTTTCTGACGTCACAAACTACCTTGTAACCAATCAGATCAACGTGTGATCGTCAACGAGTGGATCTCTGAGTGAGTGAGTGGAGGCGGGGCTCATTTGCATATTCATAGAACCACGCATACTAAATGAGGCAAGGGTGTCGAAGTTACATTCAAGATATTTTAAAACATGTAGACATTTCTTTCAAGGAAAAACGTTTAAAAATGTCATTTTGATGATCAAAGTTGAGTTTTAAGGGATATAATGATTGACCACAGGGGGACTTTAAGGAAAAATTACATTGTATCATTCTTCACACATTATGGGAACGTTACTTTTGAATGTTCTCTGAATGTTCTGAAACGTTGGGATAGAGGTTTTATTGAGTAAAAATGTGAATGCAGGTGTGATGGACTGGCCATCCACCCATCCAGGGTGTTTCGCTTCTGTGAAGCACAAAAGAAGATATTTATCTGAATGTTCATGCTGCTCTTTTTCACATGATGCGAGTAGATAGTAACCAGCGGCTGTCAAGCTCCATCATGCCAGTATCTTGTGCATGATAAATCTCGAGTCATTGATGCTTTGTGTGAAGAGCAAACTGAAACTGAAGGTATTATTCAGTCATAATCTCATGTTTAGCTCAGTATGGCACAACAGGTTTGACATCAATAACTATAAACTCCATTGGTTCTCATCGATGCCTTTCCAACTAATATTTCTTTTTTTTTTTCAAACTAATCTTTCTTTCTTTCAAACTAATCATTCTCTCTTTCTATCTATCCTTCTGTCTATATATCTCTCTATATATATCTATTTATCTATCTCTCTATCTGTCTATCTATTCAAAATTCTGCCTTTTAAAACTTCTACTTAAAAACTAAAACTACCTCAAACTTAAAAACTTCTGAATTAAAGCGATTATGTCTCCTTCAAACTTTCTGGTCTGGCTTTCTCAAGCCAACTTAAAGTTTGTCAGGAAGTTTGTCTTTGTAACTTTTTTTTCAATAACACTAGACTCGATGTACGGTAACGGACCACTGTATGCATGTTTCAGACGGTATTTATTCCTGAAGCACTTGACCATCGCGCTCCGAGCTAGAGCCTTTATCTTCTTTACACACTAGTGAAACGAGAGATATTTTTAGCTCGCCCACAGTCGTCTGTTCCGCCAATTCTTGAGGTTTCCCATTGTATGTGATCACAGAGGTGAACATGAGGATCAGACTGAGATCAGGTTCTGCTGGGCAACGAGTGACTGAACAACTCTATTAATAGAGTTCAGATCCACATCCCAGAGGAGAGAATAGCAGGAAACACACACACACACACACACACACACACACAGAGAGAGAGAGAGCTTACGCAGAATCGTCTTGTAAACCACGCGTGACCTAAACACTGTAATGAGTTTTCAGCAAGAGGACATTCACCTCAAATGAATCTGTTGAGATGAATGCATCCTTACATGAGTGGAGAGAAAACATGGACACAATCCCACAGCTGATCCACACTGCCATTAATAATCATCATAGCAAACATGCTACGGTCCGTATGTTTTCTTCATTTCCGCCGGGATCGAGTAGCTAGCCGTTTGAAGTGCACGAGGGATCTGAATTCGACTTCGCTTAATCTAATTTATCTTTTAAAAAACGCATGCAGCTGTGTTTCATTTACGATAATTCTCAAACACATCACTGATTGCGCTGCCAGTTGCTTTGGCTTTTATTTCCTCCCCTGAAAAGCTTTTAATTTACGAAAGAAAACCCAGAATCTGACCTTTCGCCTTCCTGTTGAATATATGTGTGCTGTTCAGATCCAATCCCACAGCAAAATCCGTTTAAAGGGACTGACACTTCAGACAAACACAACATACATGCATTTTCCCCTCAACGTTTTGTAAAGGTTATGATCAAACATGCTTTAAATTAGATTTATTTGATGTTCTTATAACATTATTATTTGATGTGCGTTCATGATCTCATGAGAGTTCTTAGAATCGTTCATAGAACAAGATTCTCAGAACATCCTCATGACTTGCTGAATGTTAACATTAACCTTCTTTGAAATATTACAAATAAATGTTCAAAGAATGTTATATTGTGTGTAAAATTAGGGTTAGGAGAATGTTGTACTAACATTATCCTAACCTATTAAATAACGTTCTACACACGACAAGAAAAGTGAACGTTTTAACATTTTCGCGACATTGCAAATCACTGTTCCTACAACGTTTTTAGAACATTTGTTTGCTGTATTAGCTATTCTGTCAGACTAGTTTTGCATTAGTATCTCAGAAATAAATGATGACACTAATATGGAGAAAACAGACAAATGTTGGAATTTTGTCTCGTTTTAATGTTTACAACGTGTCCTAACTAGAACAGACACCACAAAATCAATCAAAAATCACAGCCAATCAGAAGAGCGTGTGGGCGGAGTCTCTCTGCAAGCACAAATCACAGCCAATCAGAAGAGCGTGTGGGCGGAGTCTCTCTGCAAGCTCAAATCACAGCCAATCAGAAGAGAGTGTGGGCGGAGTCTCTCTTCAAGCACAAATCACAGCCAATCAGAAGAGCGTGTGGGCGGAGTCTCTGCAAGCACAAATCACAGCCAATCAGAAGAGAGTGTGGGCGGAGTCTCTGAAAGCACAAATCACAGCCAATCAGAAGAGAGTGTGGGCGGAGTCTCTCTTCAAGCACAAATCACAGCCAATCAGAAGAGCGTGTGGGTGGAGTCTCTGCAAGCACAAATCACAGCCAATCAGAAGAGAGTGTGGGCGGAGTCTCTGCAAGCACAAATCACAGCCAGTCAGAAGAGATTGTGGGCGGAGTCTCTCTTCAAGCACAAATCATAGCCAGTCAGAAGAGATTGTGGGCGGAGTCTCTCTGCAAGCACAAATCACAGCCAGTCAGAAGAGATTGTGGGCGGAGTCTCTCTTCAAGCACAAATCACAGCCAGTCAGAAGAGATTGTGGGCGGAGTCTCTCTGCAAGCACAAATCATAGCCAGTCAGAAGAGATTGTGGGCGGAGTCTCTCTGCAAGCACAAATCATAGCCAGTCAGAAGAGATTGTGGGCGGAGTCTCTCTGCAAGCACAAATCACAGCCAGTCAGAAGAGATTGTGGGCGGAGTCTCTCTGCAAGCACAAATCACAGCCAGTCAGAAGAGATTGTGGGCGGAGTCTCTCTGCAAGCACAAATCACAGCCAGTCAGAAGAGATTGTGGGCGGAGTCTCTCTGCAAGCACAAATCACAGCCAGTCAGAAGAGATTGTGGGCGGAGTCTCTCTGCAAGCACAAATCACAGCCAGTCAGAAGAGATTGTGGGCGGAGTCTCTCTGCAAGCACTGTGTAGAGATATTGAAAGTCTCTGTGCATTCATGTTAGACTCGACCAATGGCGAGTGTTTCTTTGCGATTTCATTTGATGCAAAAATATAAGCACTAGTTTCCTCATATATGGAAATGTATTATGTAATATATCACATTATATTTTGCAGTATATTCCCATATATTTTCATTCCGCAAGGGAGAACCGGTCTGGCGAGTGTTTCCTTAGTGTAATTTTTCTAATTTCATTTGATGCCACTGAAATGCCACTTTAGCTGTAATGCTCCTCAGTCTGATAAATGAGTGTGTATTACAGTGAGGTCAGAGCCCTGGACACACACTGAGGTCAAGGGTCACGGCACCACAATCCAGAGCCACTGACAACCTGATTACAACTGAGGGACCCCGGCTCTAAACGCCTGCTAATGGGGCCGTCTCGACACCGCTGACCTCTGACCTCTGACCTTTGAGCCGAGCGTTTAGATGCTCAGAAACAGCAGGTTTATCCGAGCGCTAGCCGGTTCGAGCTAGCGATAGCATCAGTTATCACACAGAGTGCTCCGCCATTAACAGTCATCAGACATTAGCTTTATCAGAGCGCATGAATATCAGGATGAGATGTTTGTAAAGTGCGTCATTAACCTTTTGCTCTCGTATGAGTGACCGGATACAATAAAGAGCACAAATACATTACTGGAGGATTAATAACTCGACTGAGGCAGTGAGATCATACGAGTGTGTTTGCGTTTATGATGCATCGCAGCAGAACAGCTTCTGGAAATGAGAGTTAGATGCAGAAACCAGAATACAACATTTCGGTGAAACTGTATTGTGCTAAAATATTCAAAGACTTATTTGGTAAAACATCAAGAAAAGAAAAGTGCATTCAGCAGCTTTAATGACAGCAAGACAATAAAATCTCTCATGAGCCGGAGAGTGTGTGCTGTAAGTTATACACACACACACACACACACACACACACACAGACACACACACAGACACCCCCCCACACACACACACACACACACACAGACACCCACCCACACACAGACACACACAAAGACACACACAAACACACACTCACACACACTCACACTCACACTCACTCACACTCACACACACACTCTCTCTCACACACACACACACACACACTTACACACACACAATCTACCACACACATACACATACACACACACAC
>JAPDVR010000004.1:62518180-62580680 GCA_026230005.1 Gila orcuttii | reverse complement strand
AGCAGAACGGAGAGAGAGAGACAGCAGAACGGAGAGAGAGAGAGACAGCAGAAGGGAGAGAGAGAGACAGCAGGACGGAGAGAGAGAGAGAGACAGCAGAACGGAGAGAGAGAGACAGCAGAACGGAGAGAGAGAGAGACAGCAGAACGGAGAGAGAGAGACAGCAGAACGGAGAGAGAGAGAGAGAGAGAGAGAGACAGCAGAACGGAGAGAGAGAGACAGCAGAACGGAGAGAGAGAGACAGCAGAACGGAGAGAGAGAGAGACAGCAGAACGGAGAGAGAGAGAGAGACAGCAGAACGGAGAGAGAGAGAGAGAGACAGCAGAACAGAGAGAGAGAGAGACAGCAGAACGGAGAGAGAGAGACAGCAGAACGGAGAGAGAGAGAGAGAGACAGCAGAACAGAGAGAGAGAGAGACAGCAGAACGGAGAGAGAGAGACAGCAGAACGGAGAGAGAGACAGCAGAACGGAGAGAGAGAGAGAGCAGAACGGAGAGAGAGAGAGACAGCAGAACGGAGAGAGAGAGACAGCAGAACGGAGAGAGAGAGACAGCAGAACGGAGAGAGAGAGAGAGAGACAGCAGAACGGAGAGAGAGAGAGAGACAGCAGAACGGAGAGAGAGAGAGACAGCAGAACGGAGAGAGAGAGAGAGACAGCAGAACGGAGAGAGAGAGAGACAGCAGAACGGAGAGAGAGAGAGACAGCAGAACGGAGAGAGAGAGAGAGACAGCAGAACGGAGAGACAGAGAGACAGCAGAACGGAGAGAGAGAGACAGCAGAACGAAGAGAGAGAGACAGCAGAACGGAGAGAGAGAGAGAGCAGAACGGAGAGAGAGAGACAGCAGAACGGAGAGAGAGAGAGACAGCAGAACGGAGAGAGAGAGACAGCAGAACGGAGAGAGAGAGACAGCAGAACGGAGAGAGAGAGAGACAGCAGAAGAGAGAGAGAGAGACAGCAGAACGGAGAGAGAGAGACAGCAGAACGGAGAGAGAGAGAGAGAGAGACAGCAGAACGGAGAGAGAGAGAGAGAGACAGCAGAACGGAGAGAGAGACAGCAGAACGGAGAGAGAGAGAGAGAGACAGCAGAACAGAGAGAGAGAGACAGCAGAACGGAGAGAGAGAGACAGCAGAACGGAGAGAGAGAGAGAGAGACAGCAGAACGGAGAGAGAGAGACAGCAGAACGGAGAGAGAGACAGCAGAACGGAGAGAGAGAGAGAGCAGAACGGAGAGAGAGAGACAGCAGAACGGAGAGAGAGAGACAGCAGAACGGAGAGAGAGAGACAGCAGAAGGGAGAGAGAGAGACAGCAGGACGGAGAGAGAGAGAGAGAGAGACAGCAGAACGGAGAGAGAGAGAGACAGCAGAACGGAGAGAGAGAGAGAGAGACAGCAGAACGGAGAGAGAGAGAGAGAGACAGCAGAACGGAGAGAGAGAGAGAGACAGCAGAACGGAGAGAGAGAGACAGCAGAACGGAGAGAGAGAGACAGCAGAACGGAGAGAGAGAGAGAGAGAGACAGCAGAACGGAGAGAGAGAGAGAGACAGCAGAACGGAGAGAGAGAGAGAGAGAGAGAGACAGCAGAACGGAGAGAGAGAGACAGCAGAACGGAGAGAGAGAGACAGCAGAACGGAGAGAGAGAGAGACAGCAGAAGGGAGAGAGAGAGACAGCAGGACGGAGAGAGAGAGCAAGAATGGATGGAGTAACCAAATCACAGATGTAATCTGGAGCCAACCCATGTACTGCTTTATAGGTTAAAATCAGAATTTTAAAATCAATACGTGGCTGAACAAGAAGCCAGTGCAGTTGCTGGAGCACAGGTGTAATATGATGGCGTGAGGATGTGTGAGTCAAAACA
Organism: Gila orcuttii; assembly: GCA_026230005.1. Taxonomy (NCBI): domain Eukaryota; kingdom Metazoa; phylum Chordata; class Actinopteri; order Cypriniformes; family Leuciscidae; genus Gila; species Gila orcuttii. The sequence continues at coordinate 62,578,824 of JAPDVR010000004.1, read as the reverse complement.
CGTGCGGCAGAGTTCTGTATATATTGCAACCTCTTAATAGAATTTGCTGGTAAACCAGCAAAGAGAGAATTACAGTAATCAAGCCTTGACATGATGAAGGCATGGATGAGCCTCTCCGCATCAGGCCTAGAGAGAACTGGTCTAATACGCACAATGTTCCTCAGATGGAAATATCAACCTTTGTTATGTTTTTAAAGTGTGAATTAAAAGTTAGCTGGGCATCAAAAATAACGCCCAAGTTACGCACCATTTCATTTACCGTTCAAAGGTTTGGAATATCTTCTGCTCATCAAGGCTGTATTTCTAATAAAAAAAAACCAGTAAAAATAGTGAAATATTATTACAATTTAAAATATCTGTTTTCTATGTGAATATATAGTAAAGTGTAATTTATTCCTGTGATCAAAGCTGAATTTTCAGTATCATTACTCCAGTCTTCAGTGTCACATGATCCTTCAGAAATCAGTATAATATGATGATTTGATGCTCAAGAAACATTTATAATTATTATCAGTGTTGAAAACAGTTTCATATCTTTGTGAAAACTGTGATACATTGTATTTTTTACAGGATTCTTTGATGAATAGAAAGTTCAAAAGAACAGCGTTTATTTGAGATAGAATATTTTGTGACATTATAAATGTGTTTACTGTCACTTTTGATCAATTTAATGCATCCTTGGTGAAAAAAAGTGGGTAACACTTGATTTTAAAGTATAGTTACTATAGTACTTACCATAGTAAAAACAAGAAGTTATGCATAATAACAATAAGTTATGCATAATTACAAGTAACTAACTCTAAACCAAACCCTAACCGTAACGCTATAGTAAATACATATAGTTATTAATATTACTACGTCACCTTAAAATAAAGTGTAACCAAACACAAAATCCACATCGAAACACCTGGCCAGAAGGGGACAATTGGGTATTGTCTACTGAAAGTTTAAAATCCTCACATTTACTGACATTAACTGGAGTGCCAATTAATAAGATTTCAGTTTTGGAGCAATTTAGTTTTAGACAGTTTAGTTTCCAACAAACAGTCAGAAAGTTTTGAAGAGGAAGAATAGAGATCAGGCTGAGAGCTGATATAGATCTGGGTGTTGTCCGCGTAACAGTGAAAGCTCAGGCCATACTTCTGAATGATCATATAAACACTAAACAAAACAGGACCCAAAACTGAGCCCTGAGGGACACCCTGACACAGAGGGACAGTCTGAGATCTGTTAGAACCCAGGCAGACATATCAAACCCAGGTAGACAAATCAAACCCAGGTAGACATATCAAACCCAGGCAGACAAATCAAACCCAGGCAGACATATCAAACCCAGGTAGACATATCAAACCCAGGTAGACAGATCAAACCCAGGCAGACATATCAAACCCAGGCAGACATATCAAACCCAGGTAGACAAATCAAACCCAGGTAGACATATCAAACCCAGGTAGACAAATCAAACCCAGGTAGACATATCAAACCCAGGCAGACAAATCAAACCCAGGCAGACAAATCAAACCCAGGTAGACATATCAAACCCAGGTAGACAGATCAAACCCAGGCAGACAAATCAAACCCAGGTAGACAAATCAAACCCAGGTAGACATATCAAACCCAGGTAGACAAATCAAACCCAGGTAGACATATCAAACCCAGGTAGACAAATCAAACCCAGGTAGACAAATCAAACCCAGGTAGACATATCAAACCCAGGCAGACAAATCAAACCCAGGCAGACAAATCAAACCCAGGTAGACATATCAAACCCAGGTAGACAAATCAAACCCAGGCAGACAAATCAAACCCAGGTAGACATATCAAACCCAGGCAGACATATCAAACCCAGGTAGACAAATCAAACCCAGGTAGACATATCAAACCCAGGTAGACAAATCAAACCCAGGTAGACATATCAAACCCAGGCAGACAAATCAAACCCAGGCAGACAAATCAAACCCAGGTAGACATATCAAACCCAGGTAGACAGATCAAACCCAGGCAGACAAATCAAACCCAGGTAGACATATCAAACCCAGGTAGACAGATCAAACCCAGGCAGACAAATCAAACCCAGGTAGACATATCAAACCCAGGTAGACAAATCAAACCCAGGTAGACATATCAAACCCAGGTAGACAAATCAAACCCAGGTAGACAAATCAAACCCAGGTAGACATATCAAACCCAGGCAGACAAATCAAACCCAGGCAGACAAATCAAACCCAGGTAGACATATCAAACCCAGGTAGACAAATCAAACCCAGGCAGACAAATCAAACCCAGGTAGACATATCAAACCCAGGTAGACAAATCAAACCCAGGTAGACATATCAAACCCAGGTAGACAAATCAAACCCAGGCAGACAAATCAAACCCAGGTAGACAAATCAAACCCAGGCAGACAAATCAAACCCAGGTAGACATATCAAACCCAGGTAGACAAATCAAACCCAGGCAGACAAATCAAACCCAGGTAGAAATATCAAACCCAGGTAGACAAATTAAACCCAGGTAGACATATCAAACCCAGGTAGACATATCAAACCCAGGTAGACAAATCAAACCCAGGTAGACATATCAAACCCAGGTAGACAAATCAAACCCAGGTAGACATATCAAACCCAGGCAGACAAATCAAACCCAGGCAGACAAAATCAAACCCAGGTAGACAGATCAAACCCAGGCAGACAAATCAAACCCAGGTAGACATATCAAACCCAGGTAGACAAATCAAACCCAGGTAGACATATCAAACCCAGGTAGACAAATCAAACCCAGGTAGACAAATCAAACCCAGGTAGACATATCAAACCCAGGCAGACAAATCAAACCCAGGCAGACAAATCAAACCCAGGTAGACATATCAAACCCAGGTAGACAAATCAAACCCAGGTAGACATATCAAACCCAGGCAGACATATCAAACCCAGGTAGACAAATCAAACCCAGGTAGACATATCAAACCCAGGTAGACATATCAAACCCAGGCAGACAAATCAAACCCAGGCAGACAAATCAAACCCAGGTAGACATATCAAACCCAGGTAGACAGATCAAACCCAGGCAGACAAATCAAACCCAGGTAGACATATCAAACCCAGGTAGACAAATCAAACCCAGGTAGACATATCAAACCCAGGTAGACAAATCAAACCCAGGTAGACAAATCAAACCCAGGTAGACATATCAAACCCAGGCAGACAAATCAAACCCAGGCAGACAAATCAAACCCAGGTAGACATATCAAACCCAGGTAGACAAATCAAACCCAGGCAGACAAATCAAACCCAGGTAGACATATCAAACCCAGGTAGACAAATCAAACCCAGGTAGACATATCAAACCCAGGTAGACAAATCAAACCCAGGCAGACAAATCAAACCCAGGTAGACAAATCAAACCCAGGCAGACAAATCAAACCCAGGTAGACATATCAAACCCAGGTAGACAAATCAAACCCAGGCAGACAAATCAAACCCAGGTAGAAATATCAAACCCAGGTAGACAAATTAAACCCAGGTAGACATATCAAACCCAGGTAGACATATCAAACCCAGGTAGACAAATCAAACCCAGGTAGACATATCAAACCCAGGTAGACAAATCAAACCCAGGTAGACATATCAAACCCAGGCAGACAAATCAAACCCAGGCAGACAAAATCAAACCCAGGTAGACAGATCAAACCCAGGCAGACAAATCAAACCCAGGTAGACATATCAAACCCAGGTAGACAAATCAAACCCAGGTAGACATATCAAACCCAGGTAGACAAATCAAACCCAGGTAGACAAATCAAACCCAGGTAGACATATCAAACCCAGGCAGACAAATCAAACCCAGGCAGACAAATCAAACCCAGGTAGACATATCAAACCCAGGTAGACATATCAAACCCAGGCAGACAAATCAAACCCAGGCAGACAAATCAAACCCAGGTAGACATATCAAACCCAGGTAGACAGATCAAACCCAGGCAGACAAATCAAACCCAGGTAGACATATCAAACCCAGGTAGACAAATCAAACCCAGGTAGACATATCAAACCCAGGTAGACAAATCAAACCCAGGTAGACAAATCAAACCCAGGTAGACATATCAAACCCAGGCAGACAAATCAAACCCAGGCAGACAAATCAAACCCAGGTAGACATATCAAACCCAGGTAGACAAATCAAACCCAGGCAGACAAATCAAACCCAGGTAGACATATCAAACCCAGGTAGACAAATCAAACCCAGGTAGACATATCAAACCCAGGTAGACAAATCAAACCCAGGCAGACAAATCAAACCCAGGTAGACAAATCAAACCCAGGCAGACAAATCAAACCCAGGTAGACATATCAAACCCAGGTAGACAAATCAAACCCAGGCAGACAAATCAAACCCAGGTAGACATATCAAACCCAGGTAGACAAATCAAACCCAGGTAGAAATATCAAACCCAGGTAGACAAATTAAACCCAGGTAGACATATCAAACCCAGGTAGACATATCAAACCCAGGTAGACAAATCAAACCCAGGTAGACATATCAAACCCAGGTAGACAAATCAAACCCAGGTAGACAAATCAAACCCAGGTAGACATATCAAACCCAGGTAGACAAATCAAACCCAGGTAGACATATCAAACCCAGGTAGACAAATCAAACCCAGGTAGACAAATCAAACCCAGGTAGACATATCAAACCCAGGCAGAAAAATCAAACCCAGGTAGACAAATCAAACCCAGGTAGACATATCAAACCCAGGTAGACAAATCAAACCCAGGCAGACAAATCAAACCCAGGCAGACAAATCAAACCCAGGTAGACAAATCAAACCCAGGCAGACAAATCAAACCCAGGTAGACATATCAAACCCAGGTAGACAAATCAAACCCAGGTAGACAAATCAAACCCAGGCAGACAAATCAAACCCAGGTAGACATATCAAACCCAGGTAGACAAATCAAACCCAGGTAGACATATCAAACCCAGGTAGACAAATCAAACCCAGGTAGACATATCAAACCCAGGTAGACATATCAAACCCAGGTAGACAAATCAAACCCAGGTACACATATCAAACCCAGGTAGACAAATCAAACCCAGGTAGACAAATCAAACCCAGGTAGACAAATCGAATCCAGGAAGACAAATCAACCCCAGGTAGACATATCAAACCCAGGTAGACAAATCAACCCCAGGTAGACATATCAAACCCAGGTAGACAAATCAAACCCAGGTAGACAAATCAAGCCTAGGTAGACAAATCAAACCCAGGTAGACATATCAAACCCAGGTAGACAAATCAAACCCAGGTAGACATATCAAACCCAGGTAGACAAATCAAACCCAGGTAGACATATCAAACCCAGGTAGACAAATCAAACCCAGGTAGACAAATCAAACCCAGGCAGACAAATTAAACCCAGGTAGACAAATCAACCCCAGGTAGACAAATCAAACCCAGGTACACATATCAAACTCAGGTAGACAAATCAAACCCAGGTAGACAAATCAAACCCAGGTAGACAAATCGAATCCAGGTAGACAAATCAACCCCAGGTAGACATATCAAACCCAGGTAGACAAATCAACCCCAGGTAGACAAATCAAACCCAGGTAGACAAATCAAGCCTAGGTAGACAAATCAAACCCAGGTAGACAAATCAAACCCAGGTAGACAATGTTACTGTTCCCTTAACGTTCACATAACCAATTAAAAATCTGGACCTTCAGAGAACATTCAGAAATAAAATGTTCATAACTTAATGGGACCGTGAACAAAAACGTTCTTAGAACGTCTGAGTTTGTTTGATACCCGTAAAGGATTTCCTCTCCGGTGGGTTTATCGGCGGGTCACATGAGATCTGTAATCCCGAGAGCGGACAGGTGTTTGCATCCACACGGATCAGTGTCATCGGGAGATTGAGGAACAGCAAACCATGTGTGAGGATTAAAATAAGGCATTATTCACAATATCCCTCTACGTTCTTAATCTCGAGCTGAGATATTATGAGCTGAAGCAGGAACTGCTCATCACCGGTCAAGGCTCATTCTACACAAACGTGGCAAGATGTCTTAAAATGTATTTCTTTTTCTAAAATTGTAATTTACATTATTAGATTATTCCTACACATAAAAGACAGCTTACTGATTTTTTTTATTTTTCATGCATTTATTTAAAGACCGCATGTACAATTTTTTTGTCACTGGTGTTACCTAACTTCTTTGGCAATATTAAAGGTTTTTATGAAATATTATTTCTCGATTTTTTCAGGAGATGTAGTGAATGAAAACCCAGTCATGCAGAATATGGTCCGAGACGCAATTATGTGTTTAAAAGACGTCTAATTGCCGTCCAAACACAGCCTGATGTCTAGACTAAAACAAGGCAAAGTTTGGGCTGTCAGTGAAACTTTAATAGACGTCTAAACCAGCCCAAGAATAGAGTAGTCTTCAATTAGATAACAAAGAAATGAAACGACTAGGAAGGAGCGGCATCTTAAGTCTTTATTAATCCATAATCTGCCACTGTAATCATAATAGTGTGTGAAAACGATTATAAGTGTTTGCTGTTTTACTGCCTCTAGTGTTCATTTCTTTCAGAAACTGCAGTGATATGTACGTATTGGTGCACATTTTTAAAAAATGTTGCCACAGGAATGTTTTTCCACTGAGTCTGTGTTGGAATTGTACTGATGATGTGAAGAGCTCGAGTTCAAATCCTGTGAAAGACCAGTTATAATATACGAGCTGGGAGTTAAAAAACAAGCTTAAATACCAAGTTTACGATTACGTTTTTATGTCGCATTTGCTTTTGTTAACACTATCGGGTAGATTTAGGGTATAGCGTAAGTGTACGTTATTTTAAAACGTGATGGAGCATTAATCTAGCGCCACTCATTTCAATTGAGAACTACAGTGATGCTTACAAACTCCAACGTAAGAAAACGTTCCCATATTCACGTTCAACTGTTCCGGAAAAAAGTATTTTGCGTTTTGCAAAAATGTTACGTACATTTTGTTTCTGTACCAGCTAAGATACTGAGCAAGCTCAAAAAGTCAGTAAAGGTCCCACTTTATATTAAGTGGCTTTAAGTACTTACATCGAAAAATAATGTAATTATTTTGTTGATGTTGTATTGTAAAACACTTGTTCTGCTGTAGTGGAGTGATACGGCTCAGGTTAGGCACAGCTGAGGTGTAAGGGACGAATTACAAATGTAATTACATACATTAATTACAGCTGTAATTACATGCAGGTATTTTTAAAATATAAGTACAATGTAAAAACATGCATGTACACAAGTCCATTGTATCAAATTATTAATTTCAATGTAAGTACATAGTACTTAAAGCCGCTTAATACACTCTAAAAATGCTGGGTTGTCTTAACACAATTTTGGGTCAAATATGGACAAACCCAAACGTTGGGTTAAAAATGTAATTACAAAATGTAACCCAACGGATGGGTTTGTCCATATTTGAAACAACCCAGCATTTTTTAAAGTGTATAAAGTGGGACCGCAGTAAAACTGAACATATGGAGCTGGTAAGGTGGTGCAAGCTCCAAAATATATTTGTTTACAAATCATGCACTATGGAAGAAAGTGTTTTGAGGTCATTACACACTTGTCGGCGCGTCCGGGCCGAGACCGCAGAGGTGAGCGGTGTGGGGGAATTCATTAGCGTTCAGACAGCGGCTCGTGTTTCCATGTCAGAGAGCCTGCGCTGTAAGCAATACCTCCAGATGACATTTCCTCAGCCAACCGGGAGCTGATTAGAGAATGGGCTGTGATGAAACAACAAGACTGAGATCTTTATCAGGACTGAACATCCTCTCTCCCCCCCCCCCCTCTCTCTCTCTCTCTCTCTCTCTCTCCCCCCCCTCTTTCTCTCTCTCTCTTTCTCTCTCTCTCTCTTTCTCTCTCTCTCCCCCCCTCTCCTACCCCCTCTCTCCCTCTCTCTCTCTCTTTCTCTCTCTCTCTTTCTCTCCCCTCCCCCTCTCTCCCCCTCTCCCCCCTACCCCTCTCCCCCCCTTTCTCTCCCCCCCCTCTCCCTCTCTCTCTCTCTCCCTCTCTCCTACCCCCCCCTTCTCTCCCCCCCTCTCCCTCTCTCTCTCTCCCTCTCTCCTACCCCCCCCCTCTCTCTCTCTCTCTCTCTCTCTCTCTCTCTCTTCCCCGCTCTCTCTCCCTCTCGTTGGCTCAGATGGCGTCTCTCGTGGGAGTTGTCTATAAGTACTCCATCAAACCGACTGCATTAGTGTAATTTCGTCCCAGGAAATTAGCAGAGCCAAGCGGCGCCAATTAGAAGTCAATAGCCGGCTTTATTAATCGAGCTAGCCATCGCACTTGATTGGATTAAGCTGTGTGTGTGTGTGTGTGTGTGTGTGTGTGTGTGTGTGCACTTGCTGATTGCGTCTCATTGCTTCTTTCTGCAGCTCAGTTAAAGTCTGACAGTGAAATACAGACGAAAGAACTTAAACTTATAAACCAGTCTGTTTACAACATCAAATATTCAGTCAATATGTATGAGTGTTGTTACTTTTGGTAACACTTTACAATAAGGTTCATTAGTTAATGTGAACTAACAATGATCAATACTTTTGTTACTGTATTAGTTCATCTTTGTTAACGTTTTCTATTTTGCTGTGTTTACGCAATTTGCCAATGTTTCTTATTGCATCTGAAGAATATCTGTGTGTCATCTAATGTTCGTGGGTCAAATATGTGGGATTATAATACGCACAATGGATTTGAGTGTAATCTCACAACGCTGTTACAATCCTCTAAATTGCATTTTTAATCCGTCTCCGACATGGTCTGTGTTCTGGCTAGAGACGAATGGAAACATTGATCAATCTGTATCTGTTGTTTACAGTGCAATACAATCTTGTCGGAGTCTTACCACCAGACTGCCAAAATAAACTTTTACTAATCTGCTAATGGGGAGTGAATTAAGAAAATGTACCTGCCATAAATATTCCTTACTGACCGTACACCTGCAACATTTCAAACAATTGTATGTCCCATTGACAAAGGATTATTTAGCTGTTTTGCCTCAAATATGTATGGTCATTGTTTTCACTGGAGACTCACACACACTCAACCGTCTAAAGAATATCTCATTTAAATTTTGGTCAAATAATGCTGGGTTATTGCACAGCCTAACCCTAACCCTTAAAGGAGCAAGAGTACAGGCTTTCTCTTTCAATTTTAGTGCACCAAATATTATGATCTTTCTTTCATTAAACTAGGGGAAATTTGTAGACAGCCAAACTCTGACAAAGACTTCTTGTTCCAAACTTTAAGCGGTAAAAATATCTGTGTGTCATATGATAATTGTCATAGAAACAGCAGATGGATCCCAGTGGGCACAAACACATACAATGAAATCGGACCCAAAATAGAGCCTTGAGGGACACCACATTTAAAAGGGAATCACAGAGGATGAAGTGTTTGCAAAACTAACAGAGAATGTAGATGTGACTGAAACCCCATGAATCCCAACCTTACAATCAACGACCTGAGAGAATCGAATTAACATGACTTCACTGACAGTATTGACTTTGATGATCTTTATGATCAGTTATTGAACGGAACTGAATCAACACTGAACTGACCTCAGATTAACAATGACACTATTGTCTTTTTAGAGTTGCTTTACAGCAGAACTGTTTTCTGTTTGCATCAGCGATCATTATTTTCCTTTTTATCCCTGTAAAGCTGCTTTGAAACATTTGTATTTCGCATCAGTGACTACATGCTATTGGTCTAATTTTAATTCTCATTAATGAGAGTATTTCAGCACCTTTTCTTTACAAGAAATTGAACATCCCAAGAAAAAACAAGTCCCTGAAGCGCAATAAAAAAACTGCGCTTTTGTCTTTCTTCAAAGCGCTACAAGAATTAAATCACAAATTGTGGTTGAGGAAAACAGACTTTGTGATGCTTGAGTGACGAAAGCAAAACATTTTAAGACATGACTAACTGCTCACACTGGCAGTGCGGTCAATAAAGTCTTGATTTATTTCGGTAACAGTCTTTCAACCAAAACTTTAATTTCCCAGCTCCTAAAGTATTAGATGAAATGAAATGCTCCCCTGTTTCTGACAGAACGCCAGTGATCTTCTGGTCTGTAGTTCAGTGGGATTTTCTGGTCTGGCGGGGAAAACGGTAAGAGATCAAAAAGATACGTTTACATTTAAGAAATGTTTTGAACATTAACCCTAACCCTACTGTTTCTTGATTATACGAACATTAAGGGAACATTTCATTTTGCAAACATTAAACGTTACTTTTGAATGTTCTCTGAACGTTCCGAAACAAGTAGTAACATCTAAAAATTGTTGACGTAGTCGCAAAGTTAGTCAGTAGAATGTCTGTTGGTGTCACGTTGAAGCAGAGACGAAGAGTGAATCCAATTGCAAGCACTTTTAATTAAACAAATGCAAACAGGTAATCCAGGGAAGACTCGGAACAGGAAACTCAGAACAGGAACAAAGAGACAGCTAACAGGAACATTATAACAACATAGGAACTCACAAGGACTGAACTGAAACACAGGGCTTAAATACAAGGGCAAACAAGCTAAACGAGATAACAAGGGGCGTGGCTAACAAGAAACACCTGGGAACAATAGACAAGACACATGGCAAACAGGGAATCACATGACAGACAAGAACAAGGAAAAAGACACAAAACCCAAACCGTGACAGTTGGAGCGCATCAAAATAAAGTTTTGCCCATTTTATTTGTATATTTTTAGTTTGTTAATTTTTGTTTTTTAGGGTTTTTTGTTTTTTTGTTTTTGGTCTTTTTATGCATTTTTTTAAATATTGCAATTTGGGTTTAATTACTTACAGTTTTAATTTTACTTATTCATTTCCAGTTAATAATTTTAGTTCTTTAACTTGTTACAGTTTATTGCCAAGGCAACATTTTGTTTAGGTTTTCAACTCATGTTTAAATTTTATATTATTTCAGCTTTATTTTAATGAAAATAAATGTTTGAGTAAACGAACAGAAACCCTGCTTCAAGGAGTCTGGCATCACAAGACAGATGAAAAATGCACAGGTATGAATGATTATGCCACGCCTTCTCATGAATAATTTTGTGAAGATACTATGATCTTCAGCTGTGCTTGTACACTGAATGCTGAAAGACCCAAACCTCGGATGAATTTGTAATGTTTACTCAACGATCCTCTGCTAGTCCATCATCACAAAGATCACCATTGAGCTCTGGAATCATGTGAGGGAAACATCGAGGGCATGACCACAGATGAAGAGCAGTAAACTCTAAAAGTGCTTGAGGAAGAATAATGATATCTCTACTTGCGTTATCACTCACAGGCTGCAGTTTTCACCTCCCATTTCATAACTTAAAGAGCAAAACGTTCTCAGAACATATCTTTTAATAGCTGAATGTGTTATGTGTTATAATAGATGAACTTTACATAGATTAAACTGAACTGAATCAACACTAAACTGAATTGATCTGATGACACTATTGTGTTTTTAGAGCTGCTTTACAGCTGAATTTGTCTCATATTTGATTAAGTTTGCATCATTAGGGGTTCAAGCATATAGCGCTGAAACCGTATTGTAATTGTTGAATTTTCCAAAGATCAGCATTCTCCCTAAAAGTGATCGGGCAGACCAAACCGTAAGTCGTAGAGACTTGAAACTTTGAGGGATGGTAGTACTCACGCCGCCTACAACGTCTCTTAGACTCGCCACGATCGGCCTGACGGGAGCACTACAGCGACCAAAAGTACTCCTAAACCGTTAGGCGTAGACTTAAGAGTCTGATATCGTTGGAATCGTTGAAAATGCATGCCTCGGATTTGCTCGTCTAAATTTACGGGTATTTTGGATTTTTTAAAAAAAAAAAACTACTTGCGAACTAGTCCTAGGTTTCCGGCCCAATCGGAACCAGGCCAGTGCAGCAAGATTCTCTGGAGCCTGATTGTCAATAGTTATAAAAAAAAGTGGAAATTTCGGTTCACAGTCCCTAAGGGCCGCCAAAAACGTTCAAAGTGGGAGCAGCCACTTTTACTAAAATGGCTATAACTCGTGAACGGAATGAGATATTTTCACCAAACTCAGCGCACCTATGTAAGAGCTCATTCTGTGGTCGCGTGAAAAAGGACACGGCGACTGAATCGAAAAAAACATGAAAATGGCTATAACTACTTCACAAGTAGATTGACTTGAAAATTGGCATGCAATGTCTTTGTCCGAGGTGCCATGATTGTATATGCGTACATTGACGTATTAAATGAAATTTGAGCAGCTATCAGACAAGGTTACCGGAGACCGATCGGAACAAAACTCGCTGGGCCTGTTTGACTCACGACTCTAAAGACCTGTGAGAAACTCCAAAGAAATCGGCCAAAACAGGCATCGCCAAGTCTACCCAAAAGCCTATCATTCCTAAATGAAAACTCGACACTTCACGAAAATTGGTGCGAACATGCAAAATATGATTCTAAACAAGCATGCACACTTTTATGAAGATCGGACCATAAGTGGGGCTATAACTGTTAAAAAACTTTAAATCTGTATTTTTCCTATGGTAAATTGCCTGTATTGGCTGTAAATGGTCATTTCCATCTATGATTGAGATGGTAACAGGTTTGCTAAATAAAACATAATTATCTTTTTACGAATGTGCTTAAAGGCCTTAAACAGCTTGAACCCCCATAAATGCTGCTCGCAGTCATATTTGATTCTGTTATTTTCCTGTTCATCACTGTGAAGCTGCGTTGAAACAATCTGTTTTGTATAAAGTGCTGTAGAAATGAACATGACTTGACTTACAGTATGTTGGTGCCAATTATACAGATGTTAATGTGAGCAGGTTGTGTGATGCCCTCATCCTCAACAACCATGAGCAAATCCACACTACATCAAAAAAAAACACAACGCAGACTGGGAATGTGGTTCTGTTGGGTCTTCACCGAGAAACAGCGCAGATTTATCGCTCTCCAGGACGAATTCTGCTCTTTCGAACACGTTTAGCAAACGCGGGAATGCATCACATGACACAGGTGGAATGCGTCACATGACACAGGTGAGACAAGCAAAGTCAAAGCTCATATAAGAGAATTTTCAAAACACTAGCACATGGTAAACCAAGTCTTTAAAAATCGCCAATCGCCAAAGCACAAGCCTTCATATACCAATTTGATCTCACTTTTGACACTTGGTCTCACTTGGTGACCTTTTATATCCATGGTCCACTTTACTAACTATAAGTAACTTTGCAACTACATGTCAACTAGCAGTCATTAAAGTATTAGTAGACTGTCTAATATCTGCGAACACTTTATTTTGATGCTCCTCAACAGACATTATGACTATAAGTAACTTTGCAACTACGTCGTCTTGTTCTACTAACCCAAACCCTAAGAGTCTACTAATACTCTAATGAGAGTTAGCTGACATGAAGTTGTAAAGTTAATTACAGTTAGTAAAATATTAAAGCGGACCATCGAAATAAAGAGTAACCAATATTTTTACTGCAAAACGAGTCAGTAAGTACTATTAAAAAACTAATTTCCAGTGTCATTACCACACTTGTACTACAGTTTGAAAAACTGCAATAATGCTCACACTCTTAGACCCCATCCACACTACTACGTTTTAGTTTAGAAACGCAGACCTTTTGCTACGTTTGCACCTCCCGTCCACACTAAAACGGCAAAAACTAAGACCTAAAACGGAGAAGTTTAGAAACGCTGCGACCCCGTTTTGCGTTTTGAATCTCCGGAGAGCGTTTTAGTGTAGACGGGTCAAAACGGAGGACTTTAGAAACGATGACGCAGAAGCTCACGCTCGGCTCTCTGATTGGGTCATACAACGGAAGAAAACATACAACAACAGCCTGGACTACCAGTTACGTTAGTGCAAGTAAATTCTGCATTTCACAATGCTATAACTGCCTACATGCGCCGGAAGCAAGCTGTTATTCCAGCGATCTGTGACTCCGTGTGCAGCGACGGTATCGACCGTACATGGAGCGGCGGTTTTGGGTTAAGCCGGGAAGAACCAATGCATGGTGGGATAATTTTATCAATGAAGTTGTAGTTCCTGAAGAATGGTGCGAAAACTTTTGAATGTCCAGATCGGCACTTATCAACCTCAGCGAAATCTGAGGAATAGTCAATCGGATTCTGTTTACACCGGCAGGCGCATGTCCAGTGTAGGTGAATGGTGACGTGATCCGCGTTTTCAGTCGTTTTAATGTGGACGGAGATCAGTTCTAATACGCAACTGAAACGCTGGTGTGTGGACGGAGATCGTATTCGTTTTAATTCTCCGTTTCTAAACTAAAACGCAGTAGTGTGGATGGGGCCTTAGAAAAAGGACCCGATTGGGTTCTATATAGAGCTTGAGGGATCTAGTCTGGATTAATACTTAGGAATAATACATAATACTTTGATGTTTAACGGGTTAATTTTTTAAGTGTTTACAAGCTGTTTAATTCATAAAATGTCATTAAAATAAATAAAATGAATTTAAAAACTAAATTGAAACTAAAGTGATCTCATGATGGAACCCCATATGGGCTACTATCGTTAACTAAAACTACAACATTTCTGTTCATTGAAATAAAGCTGAAATAACAAAATATAAACAAGAGTTGCAAAACCTAAATGAAAATTGGAAATGTTGCCGTGGCAATAAACTGTAATAATATGAAGCACCTGATGGAACCTTTAAGGTTCCATACAGAATCTTTTCTTCTAAGATGAACTGTCCATAAAAAACGTTGTTCAGTACTATACGAACACTGACAGAGTTCACAGCAAACGGGTGAATGCAAGAATCCAGACCCTGGCCTTTTAACTTCAGTGCATGGTTTTCAGAACGGCATGTCAGGCATGAGACGCTGCAAAACATGCAAACGCGATGGTGAAAGACATCCATCTTATGCATGTTTACACAGAAAAACAATGATAAAGCAGTGCACTGGATGCAAAAACTCGTTTCTAATACACCTGTGCAGATGTTGCACTGTAATGAGTATTGCACTGAACTTTAATAATACCCTTAATAATAAAAGTAATATTTGTACTGCAAGCAGCAAACTACTACACATATGTAGACACTTATATGTAGTTTTACTACAGCAAACAACTAAAGGTTATAGTTAAAACGCCTTTTATCTGCAGTACAGTTTTCATTGCGCAGCTCATTTACAGTATGAAAGAGTTGCACTAATTTCTGCAGGCCTTTAGAACAGGGTCGTGATTGTGTTTCCGTTTCAGTACGTTTTGTTTGTGCAATGAAATGTGTTTCTTATAAGAAGTTCTCATGAGAGCGAGCCGTTCGTAAAGCTTCCTTTGTTATATGTTTTCTGGTTTCAAAGAGAGCATTGAAATCCTGCAGTTTGGAAACCCAGAGGGCATTGACTTACTGAAACTCTATCATGGTTCAAATCACTTTTTGTCTTTCATTGGACATGGCGGGACAACAAATTACTGTTCCTCTGTCCTGCTCTGAGATTGTGTTCACTTCTATAATGCGCAGGGCATGTGGAGTGCAGCGGCTGGAAATATTAGCAGTCCAGAGACATGAATTATTCACATCAATGAAACATATCACAGCTTCTGATGAACAAACGCGGCGGTCATGAAGTTGTGTAAGATGCAGGTTACTTCAGTAAACATTTACACAGAAAGAATACAGGACTACCCAATCATTTTCTGAATGTTCACAACGTCTAGTTTCTCAAAAGTTCTATAAATGTTTTTTCTTGGTTATTAGGAAACATTCCATTTTGCAAACGTTATGGAAATGTTACTTTAGCATAGCAACATTTAAAACTAAAACACTTCAGAAAACAAAACGCTCCATGAATGATGTATAAATAATGTTTTTGTGCTAACGTTTTGAGAATATTACTAAAGGCCAGATAACTTTGAACGAACGTTCTATTAACGTTACTGGAATAATGTTTGTTCATAGCTTTGCGGGAACCTTGACAATATATTTACTGTAAGCTGGGTAGATGAATGCACAGAATCCGGAAGCAAATAAGAAGGTTTTGCATTTTTATTTGAAGGAAAAGTTTGTTCAAATTCCCCTCATGTATTTAGTATGTTAGGAGGCTTGGGAACCTTCCCGTCTGGGTTTAGGAAACACAACATTACAGAGTCTGCTCTTTTATGAGTGTTAAATTATATATTATTATCTGTTGATTCAGGGAACTCAATTACTTTTGCTTTTATATTAAAGTGTGGCATGTGACACTGTAGACCTCAGTATTCTTCTTTACCGCCTCGGTCACTGTGTGTGTGTTAAAGGTTGTGCTCTAAATTGGTCTGAAAACTAAACTTTCTCAGTGTGTGTGAATGAGTGTTCATCCTCCAAATCAGTCTTGACTCCCCTGATCTATCCTTGGACGCCAGTTAGTTTTCTCTATATATGCTCCTTCTGGGTTTGATTTTTAATAAAAAGAGAGAATCGCGTCATTGTTATGCTGACGTCATGTGCCTTTTAAAGTCCCCCGTAGTCATTACTTCCATCCCTTAAAACTCATCTTTGATCACCAAAATGTCATATTTAAATGTTTTTTCCTAAAAATATCTTGAATGTAACTCGAAACTCTTGCCTCATTTAGTATGCACGGTACTATGAATATGCAAATGAGCCCCGCCTCCACTCACTCACTCACTCAGAGATCCACTCGTTGACGATCACACGTTGATCTGATTGGTTACAAGGTAGTTTGTGACGTCAGAAACACCAGCGATTTCAAACCGTGTTTTGGGACTTTAAGCAAAATGCCATCCATGGTTTAAACACTTTAGCTTCTTGTTTGTAAGATATTAAAGCATGGATGTCCATCAATTAGATTTTAAATGCAGTAGTTAAATCCAGTTTCTTTCAGTTAAGACTCCTTTCCGAGGTTAAGAGTTTCTTTTTACTCTTGCTGAGTTCGAGAGAATTAAACTCATCTCGACTAGACTACTGCAACTCAATTTATATAGATATTAGCCAATATATGAATAATTTCCAAACAGTCCAAAACGCAGCTGCTAGACTTCTGACTGGCACTCGCAAATACGAATACATCACCCCTGTTGGAATAATCTCGATAGAATTGCTTTTTAAAGCAAAATTAAACCTCTCTATAAGGGTTTGTGAGTTCCCAGCATGCATTACAACATGAGTAAATGATATGGTTACAGTTACAGGATTATGGTTTTGCTGTTTGAACCACTTTCAAAAACTATATCCTGGAAATCTTTGCTTTGAAAAGTAAATGAGCCTTTGAAAACAAAAAAAAAGCATGGAGGCTGGATTAAGGCAATATATGTTACATATGATATTTGTGTATATATTTCAGTGTGCAGTGAACTAAGGTTTTCAGTGGTCCCTGCATAACCCTGATGTTTTCCCACACACAGCCTTCTCAGATAAGCATTTGTCTAAGTCAAATCCCTGGTTTAATTGCTGTGTTCTCTTTTTGGTTAAACGAAAAGTTTAATGGTAGCCGTGGGGCTGATGCATTCATATCTGTCACACAGAGACATTATAGACATTCCTCTCCAACACAAAGTCCCAACACAAACTTGGGTTGAAGAAGCGGTCAATCCCCTCCACCCTCTTGAATTAAGCCCCACCCCTCTGGAGAACAACCCCGCCCCTCACGTTAAAGCCCGCCCCTTCAACACAAAGCCCCACCCCCATCTACAGTCAAACCAACATTTATTCAACATTTCTCACATTATCACAGTTTATTCGCTATAATTTAGAAAATGGTAATAAAATATGACAAGAACTCAGAGTTATTAGATCAGTTGATATTTGACTGGTTTTGTCCGTCCTTCTGTTAGACTCTCACACATGAATTATGTTGAATATCTGTCAGCTGTTAAATTTAACTACACAATTAGATAATACCAGTTTAGCTCAACCAATCACCAAGCAATGCTTCATGTTGTTCAGTCTGTGGTGTAAAAAGGTGCATTAGTTATTAAAGAAAAAACACTTCAGCAAAACATGATCAGCTCAAAGTGTCCCAATCATTTTTGCTCCCAAATTTTTATAAATGTTACTGGTAGTCACTGTATGAAGAATATTTGGGTATAATATGTCACAGTTTACTTTATTTTGCTCTCCTCACTTACATAAATGAACTATAGTGTCCTGCACACACTAGTAAAAATATATCAAAAATGATATCTGGTGTCTGAATAATTTTTGGTTTGACTGTACATATTAATGGACAGATATAATCTTATTTAATCTTCCATATGATGCTTGATGTGCTCGGGTTATGTTCACTAATTAAACTAATTATTCTCCTTACCCTAATATTGCTTCATCTCTTCCTACAAAACTACAAATACACAAATATGGCTGTTAAAATATCAGATGATGAACGTTATCATTAAACTCCACTAATGTGACTCATTTCGTATGTTTATAAGAATGGCTGACCGATGAAATCTGCTGACTTGTCATCTCTTCAGGATATGTGTATTAAATATTGATGAGAAATATGATTGCACTTCATACTTTCATTCATCCACTAGCTCGTAATATTTCAGACAATCCGTCACTCCCTCAGTTCTCTAATACATGACCACACGATTAATGCGCGGAATATCAACCCTGAGCAGCAACATAAAAATTGACACTATACCTTATTAGAAGCAACTTTCCCATAAGGAAATGCACCTCACACACACACACACACACACACACACACTCATGGTGAAACATGACAAAGGTATCTAGGCGTGGGGACCGTTGACTTCACTCACACTGCAATTATCTCTTTATAGATCTAACCTCTAAAGGTAAGTGCCCTACTAAAAGCATGTGTACATAAACATCTCTGACTGGGAGACATTTATCTGATATTGAGTCAGGCTTTGACAGGCTTTAAAGACGCTCTCGTGATGACAGAACACCAAGAAAACAATCTAGTTCTCTGTAACCACTTCATTGTTTCTCATCACTCGTGTAAAAGCAGAAATTGCCTTCAAAAGCACAGCACTCAAGATGCGTTTTTGATTACAAATATCAGCTATGAAAGATAAGGAGAAGTTATGTTTCCTCACATTAACTGTTTCATTTTTAACATTAACTGTTTCAACGACAGCATTTTTGTTGTCGATCATATTTTGTTGTATGAAAATGTAAACAGTCAATATAGCAAAAGAAAGAACAGAGCCTCTGCTTTTAAAGTCCCTCTGTAGTCATTTTACCAAAATTACATATTTAAATGTTTTTTTCTTTAATAAATGCCTTAAAATATCTTGAATGTAACTCGACACCCTTGCATCATTTAGTATGCGTGGTTCTATGAATATGCAAATGAGCCCCGCCTCCACTCACTCACTCACTCAGAGATCCACTCGTTGACGAGAAAACTGAGAGATAGGTCGCTATCTCAGACTGAGTACAGAAGCGAAGTGAAGTTGAGCGGAAGTACGAAGTCTGACGTAGTCAGGCTAGTGGTGTGGGGGACCCTCCCGTGTAGGGTTGTAATGGTATGAGATTTTCACAGTATGGTAACGTCTCAGAAAATATCACGGTTTACAGTATTAATCAATTGTTAAATAAATAAACTGTATTATTAAATTATGGGTATTATTATTATTATCATCAGTTAAAATGACAGTTAAATTAATGAAAACAGGATTTTTTTTCTTTTATTATAACAAACTTGCAATAATTTGTTTGTTTATTAAAATTTCAATAAAACATGTCTAATCACTTAAATTCGATAATTGATAATGAATTAGATTAACAACTTATTTTTAACATTAATAATTTATTAAAATGTTTAAGAATAATACTGTCCTATGAAATGTATTTTATTCAGAAAATTAATGTTTCTTTTTTTTTTTTTTTTTTTTAATCCAAATATATTATCAAAAACGGTGGTAATCAAATGTAAATTTAAACTTGTGTCCTTTTATTTTTTGGGGAAGCGCTGCAAAAACAGATTTACTAAATTAAACCATGGACAAAAAAAAATTCCTTTAAATAATGTTTAAATAAAATGTATTATTATTGTTGTTATTATTATTATTTTGAGAAGTAGGCTACATTCTATTGTATGCCTACAATAGTAATATATTTCTGTCATAATTTCTCCTAGTAAAACCGAACTTTTATTTTGACGGGTTGTAGTGAAGACCTGTTTCAAAGTGTATTTGACAATGGTTTTTCTCAAATAAAATGATGAAAATGCTCATTAGGCGTTCTCTCTGAGCAGCTCTGGAAATGTTCATGTATTCACATCCTCAAATTGTTATATGTAGTAGACAAACGCAGCTCAGCAGAACAAATAGGGTTATATATTTACATGCAGTATTTTTGTGCTTAGCTTAAATATTCACAGACCATGTCGCGATTGGATTTATTGCACAGTTCTACTTTCCATGTATTCACCCATCCATTATTTTGCATGTTTTACGTGACATCTGCATTATGTGAATTCCATTTTCATGACTGGATGGATTCCGGGATTCCGGGATTCCGGGATTCCCTTTGCATCACGTAAATCAGGACATACCTTTATCTGCAGGAGGGATGGTGTCCTGTATCCTCTTTTTGCAGCCACATTGCGTCCACATTTTTTGCAAATTGGATATCTATCCTCGAGGACAACCACGCTTTTTTTCTACTTTTCATACTTCGCTTTCAGCTTCAGCTGGGTCTGCGTCACCTTTTTTGCGCGTTTGTTCTCCCGCCCTTCAATCAATTCAGTAGTTTCCGGAGTGTGTGATTTTTTTTTTTTTTTTTTTTCCCCTGGTATTATTATTTTTTACTCAGTAACGGATATGATTTCAAATGTAGCGAAGTACAATACTTCAAAGAAAACGTACTTAAGTAAAAGTAAAAGTACAGATTTTAAAAACTACTTTAAAAAGTAGAAGTACACAAAAAAACTACTCAATTACGTAACGCGAGTAAATGTAATTCGTTACTTTCCACCTCTGGTTGTACGTCACTTGTATCTGTATTCTCCTCGCTTGATAAACTTAAGATTGAGCCACTGTAGTCACTTGGATTATTTTTTTATTTTTTTTGTATACTTTATTTTAAAGGATTTTTCAAGTTAAAACACAAAACAAACAACATTGGCTCGGACTACACACACAAGAGAGAAGAGAAGAAGAAAAAAAAGGGGGGGGGGGGGGGGGGAGTTGTCCAATATACAAAAGTACATTAGTAAAAAGCTGCATTACAGACTAGGTGTATACAGCCTAAACCTTAGGGAAGTCACTGTTTGTCTAAATGCCCGAGAACTTTTCGAAAGAATCAGTCCTTAAAAGTCGAAGTCTTTTCATCTGTATGACAGAGATCATGTCCATTATCCACATCTGGAAGGAAGGAGGTGAGGGTGACTTCCAGTTCTTGAGCACAAGTTTCTTAGCCACGACCATACCCAGCATCAAGGACTGTTGCAATGCACTTGAAAGGCAAGAGGTACGATGTGAGAGGCCGAAGATGGCAAGTTCAGCATCCGGTGAAAGAGGCATATTGTAAGCCTTAGAGTACCAGTCAAAAATGCTTGACCAAAAAACACACAATAAAGGGCAAAACCAGAAAGCATGAGAGGTTGTATCTTCTGCCACCTTACACCTGTCGCACATTGGTGAAACAGAGGGGTAAATTTTATGCAACTTAGATTTAGTGTAATGTAAGCGGTGGATAACTTTAAATTGGATCAGTTGATGTCTGCTGTTGACTGAACAGGCATGTATCGTAGCCAGGCACCTGTCCCACGTGTCATCAGAGAGCTCAACTCCTAGGTTTTCCTCCCAGGCCTCTTTAAACCTTGCAGTAGGGGCTGAGAGGCAGCTTCCAAATAAACAAACAAATTTAGAAATAAGATGCCTAGAGTCAGGAGGATTAAAAAAAACATCGAAAAAGACATGTTTCTCTGGAAGGAGTTCAAAATTACAAATTTTGGACTTCACGTAATGTCTGATTTGTAAATAACGAAAAAAATATGCATGAGGCAAATCAAACTTCTCTCTTAACTGATTAAAAGATGCAAACCGCCCCTAAACATAAAGATCTTTAATGGAACCTAAACCCTTCTTCCTCCAGATATGGTAAGTTCTATCAGACCATGGGGGTAAAAAGGACTGATTGTAACAAATTGGCATATGAACAGAGGTCTCCGGCAGGGACAAAACTTTTCTCACCTGATTTAAAATTTTTACTGAATTTTTCAAAACAAAGCTTAATTTATTTAACTCTTTAGGCTTATCCAATTTGGAGAACAACAGTGCCGTTAGGGAGGTGCCGACAGCCAGGTTAGTCTCCATTTGTACCCATAAGGGGGCCTCAGGGGTCCGATTACCCGGGGCCATACCCAGACCACCTGAAGACTTGGATTTTTGTAGATGACTTTTAGAAATCCGGTGGGACTTATAATTCCAAAAATAAGACAGGATTATAGAATCCAGTTCCTTAAAGAAGGCAGAGGTAAGAAAAATAGGGAGATTTTGACACAGATATAGGAATCTAGGAAGAGAAACCATTTTAATTGAATTTATACGGCCAATCATAGACAAAGGTAAAATTTTCCAATTCCCTATATTATTTTTAAGCTTAGAAAGAAACTCCACAAAATTTAACTTAAATATTAATTTGGGATCTTTGGGGATTGTCAGTCCGAGATACGTAAAATGATCCCTAACTATCTTAAACGGACTATTCTCCAAAAATCTAGGCCTGTAAGTATCAGAGAGAGGCATAAAGTTACTGTTTGACCAATTAATTTTATATCCCGTTAGTCTCCCAAAAGAAGTAATTAAATCTAAGAGAATGGGAACTGATCTCTCAGAGTTCCGTAAATCCAATATTATGTCGTCAGCATACAGACTTATAAGAGCCTCCCTCCCCCCCACTTCAAGACCCTTGATATCTGTGTGACGCCTTATACTGAGGGCAAGAGGCTCTATTGCAATGGCAAAAAGGGCAGGTGAGAGGGGACACCCCTGTTACACTGAGCGGTGCAAGGGAAACCTAGGCGACCTGTCTGTGTTAGTTAAAACTGAACACATTGGCCTGGCGTACATTAATCTGACCCACGATATAAATGTCTCACCAAATCCAAACCCTTGTAATGATGCGAACATGTAAGGCCATTCGACTTGATCAAAAGCTTTCTGCGCATCCAAAGATAGGATTGCTGCCCCATTAGCTTTTGCATGATTGGCGTATATTGTGTTGAGGAGGCGATGTACATTAGAGAAAGAGAATCTACCAGGGATAAATCCAGTCTGGTCAGGGTGAATGATAGAGGGTAAATGTTTGTTAAGCCGAATAGCTAACGCTTTAGTAATTACTTTTCTATCAAAATTCTGAAGCGCAATTGGCCTATAGCTGGCTGGGTCAGTTTCATCTTTATTTTTCTTTAAAATAAGAGAGATATTGGCTGTGTCCGAAATCTCCATTCAAACCACTACTCCCTAACCCCTATGTAGGGGGTAGGGAGTAGAGCACTATATAGTGAGCTCACCAGCATAATAGAAACACCACTGTCGGACACTACTCGATTGTCTCTCGGCGCCGTTGATTACGTCATTACTGTCGCACTATTTAAACGCGCCATCATCTGTCAGCTGGTGCCAGCTCTGGGCTAAATAGATTTTTTTTTTTTATAAATACATTACATTATATTGAGCTTATTTCTCCAAAATAGTCAAATTAAAAGTCATTTCTGGCCGTTTCTGTTATAATGCGTTACTCCACACATGATTATAACTTATAAACATAAATAAAATTAATACACATATTTCATATATTTTCATTTTCGCGCCACACCGTTTTCTCTTGCCTGTCGACATTAGGAAAAAAAAACAGATCTACGTTATCAAATACCTTGTTCATAATACTCTTAATAAAACAGCTTTTATTCCCATATTTTATTCCCAGGCAGATTTGGGCATTCCAAACCATATTATTCTTAAAAACTACTATTAATGTTGTATTTAATCATTTATTTATTTATTCCCAAAATGTGCCTGGGAATAAAATATGTTCAGAAAATCAACGTGCCTAATAATTCTGCACACACTAACGTTATACAAAACGAAATATGCATTTTGACAAACAACAAACAAATCTGTCAGTATTATTAACGGTGATGGCAATGTAGTCAAATAATAAAAGGTATAATTTCACGTATATGAATACTCAAAATACTCCTTCGCAAGAGTTTGACCCAACTCACTCCCATCCAGCTGCCGAGGCAAAACGCTTCCCTGAGAAGAGGTGGTCCTTCTCTCTCCTCAGGCGAATAAATGTGGCCACATCATCGTCGGTCCCTGACGAGATCAAAATAAATTGACAATCCATTCTTGCTTTTACTTGTATTCAAATATGTTAGTTTAGCGGCGTGACACATTTGTTAATAACGTCACTGTACAGTAGAGGGCTAATGTTAGCAAGCTGGGTCGTTAGGCATGATTTGTGCCGTAATGGGGCAATACGTGCTTACAAACAATTTATACATGTCTGACAAAATTGTAGAACTACTACATATCATAAGTTAAACGAGAAAGAACATAACTTACATTTGTATGACAAATTCGTATTGTCGCGCTGCTCTCCTTGACGTCCATCCGCAATTTTTACGATCAGCGCAATGCATGATGGTATGTAGGGCTTGGGTTAGTGACCATCGGTTGTACACTACTTTTCAAAATGCATTCTGGGATACATTGAGTGGACTATATAGGGTATAATAATCATCACTATACATTCGGACAGCACTACAAAATGGCGAGCTCACTATATAGTCCACTATATAGTGAGTAGTGGGAGATTTCAGACACAGCCATTGGCTTCGTACAATGTACTAGGCAGAATATTTTCTTTTTTAGAACAGATTATCATTCTAAGGAGGAGCGGGGCAAGGATATCACAAAATCTCTTAAAAAATTCAGTACAGAATCCGTCTGGCCCCGCTGCCTTCCCATTTGGAAATGACTTCACAACGTTGACTATCTCCTCTAAAGTAAAGTCAGAATCCAAGTCGGCCCTAGCAGCGTCGCCAAGCTTAGGAATTTCAAGAGAGTCAAAAAAATCCATTAGATCAGAATGAGTGGCTGTACTATTAGAAACATAAAGTTCATTGTAAAAATCCTTAAAGCGGGCATTAATGTCCTTGGGGTTAGTTAAAATGATTCCCTCTTTAGACTTAATGCTATGGATCGACCTGGAAGCCTGAGTCCCTTTGAGCTGTCGTGCCAAGAGCCTATCGGGCTCATCCCCGTTTCAAAGTGTCTCTGCCTCATTCTCAAAAAAAGGTTGTTTATTTGACCACCAAGAATGCAGCTGTACTCGTACTTAAGCTTCATTATTTTATTATAATCCTCAGATGATTTTGACTCCTGATATGCCAATTCAAGGGTAGGAAGAATAGTTTGTATCTCTAAAAGTCGCTTCTCTCTTTCCTTTTTGGAAGCAGATTCATAAGAAATAATATGCCCACGTATAACCACTTTTAAAGTCTCCCAGAGAGTAGAATCTGACACCTCCCTGTTATCGTTAAACTTTATAAACTCTTTCAGCTTGGTAGTAATGTATTCTACAAATTTACTATCAGTAAGCAGAGATGGATTAAAACGCCAGGAATAAGACTGCTTAGGAAGAGAGAAGTCAACAGACATGGTCAGGGGACTGTGATCAGATATCAATATACTATGGTACTTGCTATCAGTAACCTGTGAAATTAACTGAGAATCAACCAAAAAATAATCTATTCTACTATACGATTTGTGGATATGGGAGTAATAAGAATAATCCCTATCAGTAGGGTGTTGAACTCTCCAAATGTCCACCAAATTTCTGCATTTCAGCAGGTTGTTTAAGGCCTGTACAGACGCAATTCCGGGGGGAGGACGAGTGGATAGTCTATCCAAGTAAGGGTCTAAATAACAATTCAAATCTCCCCCGATTATTATTTTGGAATTACTCTCATCAGGGAGTAGGTCAAAAACCTTCTTGAAAAAATTAGGGTCGTCAGTGTTTGGACCATAAATGTTTAAGAAAGTCAGCGGGAACGAGTTTATGGTTCCAGATACAATAATATATCTGCCATAAGGATCAGTGGTCATAGAAGAAAGTTTAAATGGAAAGTTTTTCCGAAAAAGAATGGCCACCCCACGAGCATGGGAAGTGAACGGAGATTGATAGACCTGTGATATCCAACTACACCTTAACTTTATTAGAGGCACTCGGCTTCGGCATTTTCAAGTTATAACACGGGTTTACTTTGAAAAAAATAAATAAGACACTCTGTAACAGTTCAAAACAAAATAAAACACGGCAAAATAATAACTTTATCGAGGCCTCGGAGAGGAGCCCTGACTAAACGCGTCTATACCTCAAGCATGCGCACTAGTTGATCTTTGGGTGAACTATTCCTTTAAAGAATATTAAAAACATCACATATAAACAATATTTAAAGCTGGATTTTCACCACAAACAACAACAACAAAAACATTATTTTAGGTTCATTCATTCTTTATTAATCAAAACTTGAATGTGAAAGTTTGAAAGCTGAGATAATCACGTTTTTGTCAAAGACTTTGTCCGGATGGGATTCAGAGTGACAGATTGAGTAGATCGAGTCCATCATCACCCTCACATCTTCACAGTCGTTTCTCCTTCATGGGTCGACATTTCATTCATTAACATTAGATAGTTTTGATTTATATGCTGTTGAATGTTTGATGATCACATGTATGTGCAGTAAAATGTTCGATCTGCTCCTTCTGGCTGTGTTTAACTCATGTTATCTTCCCTACGTCTCATTCACTCATACAGGCAAACCAATAATTATTCAGACACCAAATATCATTTTTTATATGTTTACTAGTGTGTGCAGGACACTATAGTTCATTTATGTAACATTCATGTATGTTAAATTTAACAGCTGACAGATATTCAACATAATTCATGTGTGAGAGTCTAACAGAAGGACGGACAAAACCAGTGAAATAACGGATATTCTTGTCATATTTTATTACCATTTTCTAAACTATAGCGAATAAACTGTGATAATGTGAGAAATGTTGAAGGTGTCTGAATAATTTTTGGTTTGACTGTATGTACGCTGCACGAGTGCCCAGTATACGGACAGAACCTTGCAATGGCTTTAAATGGATCATCCTTGGATCAGCCCTTGATCACTAATGTGAAAATTAAGTTTGCTTTGCTATTGTCGCTTTCGGATCCGGCGGTTGCGTCACTCTTTCAGTAGATCGTAACAGCGCCCCCTACTGTATAACACTGACAATTTCCCGCAATCCATGTTTTAAGTGTTGATAAGAGTTTGCAAATGTGTCTAGCAGTAATTTATGCTGGAATATACATTTCACACAGCTGGACCAGCTTCTCAATGGCGATAACCCGGTGTAACCCGATCCAGTGTGAATGGAGTCGTTGTTTGGTTTCTCATAATTAGGCATGACAGTCGAGGCGTGAACAGATTCCCATCATTACAGCCCTAAAAAGCCCATTAGAATCGATGCCACGCTCCGGTCAGACTCGCTGTCTGCTGTATCCGGGCCGAGCGGGAGACCGCTGGATTGCATTACATTCACACTGACACAAACAACACGGCAACCTTATAGCCACTAACACCAGTAATGGAGCGAGGAGCCATTCGCTCACAATCGGGGATTTTCAGAGATTTGCAGAGCTTTCCCAAACACTTCACCTGCCTGTACATTCACCATTTCATAATCACTACATTCATAATCATACACTGTTTGTTAATTGCCCGGAGAACTGAAACTGAGTCTGGGTTCTCACAAGGGTTTTTCTCCATTCTGGCCTGATGGAGTTTCGGTTCCTTCACTGTCGCCGTCACTGGACATTACATTTAACATTTAATTTAATATTCAACAATAATATTGATCTCCTGCATTGACATTATTATACAAGAACTGAACTGAGCTGGACGATGACATCACTGTTTACTCCAGAGCGGCTATATATATATATATATATAGTGGATAGTATAATTGAACACACCCATGTTAAAGTTGACTAAAAAGAGGAATAAAAAATCATCTTTTGGAAATTGATCTTAATGCCTTAATTTAAAAAAGGAGGAAAAATCCAACCTTTAAGGACACCAATTTTCTTTCTGTATGAATAATGTATCATAAATAAATAAATGTTCTTCCTTAAAACACAAGGTGCATAAGTCAGGACACCCCTATGTTAAATTCCCATAGAGACAGCAAATTTTTATTTTTAAAGGCCAGTTATTTCATGGATCCGGGATACTATGCATCCTGATAAAGTTCCTTTGGCCTTTGGGTTTAAAATATCCCACATCATCACACACCCTTCACCACACCTAGAGATCGGCATGAGGAACTTTCCATAAGATCATCTCTCAATGCAAATCACACCAGCTATTAGCCTAACTGAAATAACACCATGCCAATCTCTTCACTTATGCTATCCACTGTATATATAAATGACCAAAATAATAACTTTTTTTACAGCAGAAATTAATCATCTCTGAACTTACTTAAGCTGGACTGTGACGCTATTTTCTTCTAGAAACAAACTTTGCTGCATTATTTTCCTGTTATCTCTGTAAAGCGTCTTTGAAACACTGTGTTGTAAAAAGCGCTGTATAAATAAATGTGACTAGACTGTTCGTTCATATATTAATGGCTGAAGTTCACGTCCTCCTGATGGCCATGAACTGAGTGTTGTTGACTTTGGATTGGAAAGATCAATGAAGATGGAAAATTCTACAGGTAAAGTTTCTCATGATGTCACACCCTTATATTAAGATTAAGATTATATGATATATTATATAAGTGTAAAACAAGTCTTTCCTATTTTGGTTTCACTTTATTTTGATGGTCCCTTTAACACATTCTGTTGACTATGAGTAATGTTGCACCTACATGTCTAACTCTCAATTGCAAGTTTATAGCTCGCAATTCTGACTTTATAACTCGCATTTACAACTTTATATCATGCAATTCTGAGATAAAATGTCATAATTGCGAGATGTAAACTCACAGGTGTGAGAAAAAAAGTCTGAATTGTGAGAGAAAAAGTCGTAAATACCTTTTTTATTTTTTATTCTGTGGCGGAAACAACCTTCCGTACTTAGCCATTGAGTGTGTTGCGTTTATATACTGGGCTCAACTGTTCATTTAATATACAGGCGAAGAGTTGAGCCCAGAATATGAACACAACACACCTAATGGTTAAGTATGATAGTGTGCACTTGTATACTGTATAGTAAGCTGTAATAATCTCTAGTTTCTGATGGGTATGATGGGACGCTACCAGGATTGATTGAGTTTGAAACAGCATTTTCTGAAAAACTGAGAAATTCTACTCAAGTGCAATTAATTGTGGATCATTTTTTACTTTCCCTCAAATACTTTTTTGGGTAGATACTTAGACTTTTAATCGAGTACATTTTTGACAGTATCTGTACTTTAACTGCAGCAGAGACCTTCTCATTTTAGACTTTGTAAAGAAACTAGTCAGAAATCACTATTTTCTCATTGTTGTTAAACTCTGGAAGAAAAACCATTACCTGAATATTTTCAAAGGGTGATTTTACAATGTTTTGACATTTGAATATAGAGATTTTTAGACAAATAATCAACCATGTTCACACTTTCTTCATTTAGCAGATGCTTTGGTAACACTTTATTTCGACAGTCCACTTTAGAAGTAAGTAACTTTGCAGCTACATGTCAACTAACTGTCATTAGAGTATTAATAGACTGTCTGCTTAATATTTGTTAATAAACACTTTTTTTGATGCTCCTAAACATTCTACTAACTATAAGTAACTTGGCAACTACAAGTCAAATTATTCTCCTAACTCGAACCCTAACCTATCAGTCTACTACAGTCTACTAGTACTCTACTAATACTCTAAGGAGAGTTAGTTAAGTTATAGTTCGTAGAATGTCTAAAGTGGACTATTGAAATAAAGTGTAACCGATGCTTTTATCTAAAGCGACTAGCAGTTGACTAAAGTCATCCATCATTTCTATAGGTTGAGTCTGAAAGGAACAGTTCACCCAGAAATTAACATTCCATCATCATTCACTCACCATCATCTTTCAAAGTCACCTGAGGATACAGAAAAATAGTTTTATTTTTAAAGTCCCCCTGTAGTCAATCATTTTATCTTTGATCACCAAAATGACATATTTAAGTGTTTTTTCCTTAAAAATGCCTTAAAATATCTTGAATGTAACTCGACAACCTTGTCTCATTTAATAACCCAGTGTTTGTGTCTTTTTTGGTAACAACCCAGTGTTTGGGTAGTTTTTGTGTTACTCAGATCTTGGGCCAGATGTAACAACCCAGTGTTTTGGTAGTTTTTGTGTAACCCAGATCCTGGGTCAGATATAACAACCCAGGGGTTGAGTAGTTTTATGTTACCCAGACCCTGGGTCAGAAGTAACAACCCATTTGTTGGGGTGTTTGGGTCCAAATTGGGTTGTTTTTAACCCAGTGATTTTAAGAGTGCTCCCAGAGATATGGGAGCGGAACACACACACACACACACACACACGCTTTCTCTTGATCTTTACACCCTAGGGGCTCTGCGCTCTGTTAGTGTTGACAACTGTGGCTTCAGTCCCTGCAGTGGTGAAGGGATGAATGAGGAATTGTTGCAGAGCTGAGGAAGAGTGAAGATAAGAGGATAGTGCAGGTGAAAGATATCATAAGTGAGCGAGAGACATAGAGAAAGGCTTGTTTGGCACCATCTCTCTGGATAGCACCAGATAAAGGCTCTCTGAATGATTCATGCCTTTGATTGACAGCTCCTCCGGGTCCTGAGAGAGCCGAGGCGCCCACTTTACTGCCTGAGGAAAGTGTCCAGAACGCCTTCAGACACTCACATAGCTCACACACCACCTCATCACACACTTCTCCTGCTGTAAACACACACATGCCTGTGTATCACGCTCTACTTTCCTCTAGAACTGTGTGATATTGATCTTTAAAGAGGACATATGCTTTTTGTATGCTTTCTTTGGTGTGTAGTGTTGCAGTTTGAGGATGAAAAAGCTCTGGAAAGCTCCAGGTCTTCTCTATATCAGTGTCAGTGTTTTTCTGAAACCCTGAAACGCCTCCATTGTATCTTGAGTTTCTTCCAGGAACGAACACATCACAATATTCCTCATTTAAATAATTCATACGCAGAATAAAGGGGCGGGGCCTGGTTGAGTTAGTTAGTAGTGTGTTAAACCGGCGGTTATGGTAAGGGGCGGGACATTTCCCAAACACACTCGAAGCACTCGACCAAACACAACACACTGCTCCAGCCGTCCAATCAGAGCACAGTGTGCTTTTCTAGGAGGAGGGGCTTCATAGAGACAGGAAGTAAACAGGCTTTCCCAAAAGCATCATTAGCCAACTATGGTCTCAAGTTCTGTCGTTATCAGCAGTTCAATGAGTCGGTGTTTCCTGAAACGAACATTCGCAAAAAGCATCGCAGAGTTGTGTGTGTGAGCGACAGATCTCGAGCTGCGGTTAGAAGAAGAGTTTCTAGTGTTCATGACATGTGGACTCAATAAATCCTGATCTTGAGCAGAATAAGCAAGCTGACATTCAGTACAATCTGTGTCTTTAATTTAGAATACATACAAATGTAATTTACGTCTTTTAGTTTGTCGAGAGATTTAAAGCGTAGTTTTTGAAGAGTGCGCATGTGTGAACGAGCTCTAGTCCGTAAGAACGAGACTATGATTGAATCTGGAAATAAAGCAAAATAACTGAGAAAAATGAGAAATATTCCTCAGACGTATGTCTGTGATTTATAGCAAAACATCCAGCATTATTCGAACTCAAACAGATTCATTAACAGTAGTAATTACTCCAACACCTGCGTGACATCATCAACCAACGTGGTTGAACGACCAATTTGCGACAATATGGTTTCAGGAAACAGTCGTGACTATGGTTGATTTTCGCTGAACGCTGCATCTACTGTGATAGTGAAGCCGCGAGTTACGGCGCTGTACGAGAAACACAGTCCTGAGCGTTACTGACAGACTGAGAAGAGTGAACCCTGACTTCAGTGTGTGATCGCTGTACTGTAGTCTGGATGATGCATTAATACAGAAGCTCCGGTGCAACGCTGCCTTTCCTTCGTTTCCTTCCTTCCTTCCTTCCTTCCTTACTCCTGGCTGGATCGTCTGGTCGACCCAGAGCTGGACTGCGACCCAGAGCTGGACTGCAACCCAGAGCTGGACTGCGACCCAGAGCTCGACTGCGACCCAGAGCTAGACTGCGACCCAGAGCTCGACTGCGCGACCCAGAGCTGGACTGCGACCCAGAACTCGACTGCGACCCAGAGCTCGACTGCGCGACCCAGAGCTGGACTGCGACCCAGAACTCGACTGCGACCCAGAGCTCGACTGCGCGACCCAGAGCTGGACTGCGACCCAGAACTCGACTGCGACCCAGAGCTCGACTGCGACCCAGAGCTCGACTGCGACCCAGATCTCGACTACGACCCAGAGCTCGACTGCGACCCAGAGCTCGACTGCGACCCAGAACTGGACTGCGACCCAGACCTCGACTGCGACCCAGATCTCGACTACGACCCAGAGCTCGACTGCGACCCAGAGCTCGACTGCGGCCCAGAGCTCGACTGCGACCCAGAGCTGGACTGCGACCCAGAGCTGGACTGCGACCCAGAGCTCGACTGCGACCCAGAGCTGGACTGCGACCCAGAGCTGGACTGCGACCCAGAGCTCGACTGCGACCCAGAGCTCGACTGCGACCCAGAGCTGGACTGCGACCCAGAGCTCGACTGCGACCCAGAGCTCGACTGCGACCCAGAGCTGGACTGCGACCCAGAGCTGGACTGCGACCCAGAGCTGGACTGCGACCCAGAGCTGGACTGCGACCCAGAGCTCGACTGCGACCCAGAGCTGGACTGCGACCCAGAGCTGGACTGCGACCCAGAGCTGGACTGCGACCCAGATCTCGACTACGACCCAGAGCTCGACTGCGACCCAGAGCTGGACGGCGACCCAGAGCTGGACTGCGACCCAGAGCTGGAATGCGACCCAGAGCTGGACTGCGACCCAGATCTCGACTGCGACCCAGAGCTCGACTGCGACCCAGAGCTCGACTGCGACCCAGAGCTCGACTGCGACCCACTCGACTGCGACCCAGAGCTAGACTGCGACCCAGAGCTGGACTGCGACCCAGAGCTGGACTGCGACCCAGAACTCGACTGCGACCCAGAGCTCGACTGCGCGACCCAGAGCTGGACTGCGACCCAGAACTCGACTGCGACCCAGAGCTCGACTGCGCGACCCAGAGCTGGACTGCGACCCAGAACTCGACTGCGACCCAGAGCTCGACTGCGACCCAGAGCTCGACTGCGACCCAGATCTCGACTACGACCCAGAGCTCGACTGCGACCCAGAGCTCGACTGCGACCCAGAACTGGACTGCGACCCAGACCTCGACTGCGACCCAGATCTCGACTACGACCCAGAGCTCGACTGCGACCCAGAGCTCGACTGCGGCCCAGAGCTCGACTGCGACCCAGAGCTGGACTGCGACCCAGAGCTGGACTGCGACCCAGAGCTCGACTGCGACCCAGAGCTGGACTGCGACCCAGAGCTGGACTGCGACCCAGAGCTCGACTGCGACCCAGAGCTCGACTGCGACCCAGAGCTGGACTGCGACCCAGAGCTCGACTGCGACCCAGAGCTCGACTGCGACCCAGAGCTGGACTGCGACCCAGAGCTGGACTGCGACCCAGAGCTGGACTGCGACCCAGAGCTGGACTGCGACCCAGAGCTCGACTGCGACCCAGAGCTGGACTGCGACCCAGAGCTGGACTGCGACCCAGAGCTGGACTGCGACCCAGATCTCGACTACGACCCAGAGCTCGACTGCGACCCAGAGCTGGACGGCGACCCAGAGCTGGACTGCGACCCAGAGCTGGAATGCGACCCAGAGCTGGACTGCGACCCAGATCTCGACTGCGACCCAGAGCTCGACTGCGACCCAGAGCTCGACTGCGACCCAGAGCTCGACTGCGACCCACTCGACTGCGACCCAGAGCTGGACTGCGACACAGAGCTGGACTGCGACCCAGAGCTGGACTGCGACACAGAGCTCAACTGCGACCCAGAGCTGGACTGCGACCCAGAGCTCGACTGCGACCCAGAGCTCGACTGCGACCCAGAAATCGACTGCGACCCAGAGCGGGACTGCGACCCACTCGACTGCGACCCAGAGCTCGACTGCGACCCAGAGCTCGACTGCGACCCAGAGCTCGACTGCGACCCAGAGCTCGACTGCGACCCAGAGCTGGACTGCGACCCAGAGCTCGACTGCGACCCAGAGCTCGACTGCGACCCAGAGCTTGACTGCGACCCAGAGCTCGACTGCGACCCAGAGCTGGACTGCGACCCAGAGCTCGACTGCGACCCAGAGCTGGACTGCGACCCAGAGCTCGACTGCGACCCAGAGCTGGACTGCGACCCAGAGCTGGACTGCGACCCAGAGCTGGACTGCGACCCACTCGACTGCGACCCAGAGCTTGACTGCGACCCAGAGCTCGACTGCGACCCACCGCTGGATCGTGTCACATTATAACATTTGGGTCCAAACATACAGTGTGTTTGTATCATCAAAATCGAACCCAAGCACAGTGTCGTCTTGACTTTCTGCATTCTTTTTCATCGCCAAATTAAAAAAGTTATGATTAGGGTTGGGTATCGTTTGAATATTAACAATTCTGCTTATCGATTCCAATTCTTATCGAATCCTAATTTAGATTCCAAAAAGGTAAAAAAAAACTAAAAGAAATCATTCACATTTAAGGCCCTTGCACACTGAGTCCGAAATTTTCGTATGCGTTTTTTCGTATTCGTGATTCGTTGGCTCTGAATTGTCAAAACACCATTCAAACTGCTTGCTACGGATGCGAAAAACGCAGAAAATCGAACACGATCCGATTTTTTTATGACGGACGAGAGTTTCGGAGGCAGTCGTATTTATTTTTTAACATGCGAAAATTTCGGACGTGAATTTCGGACTCAGTGTGCAATGGCCTTTATTCTTATTGCAAAATATTTAATTGTAGCTGAATATCATGAACAAAAATCAACAGACTAAAGAACACTAACTCAAGGAACATTTGCCTGTGGTTTAAAAATATCATAGAAAAACAACTAGCCTAACTAATATACATTTCAAGCATTATTAAAGACAATAAACACTCAGTAATTAAAAAAGAACAAATTAGCAATCACAAAAAAATAGATACAACTGAACAAAGATACGATTGAAATAAACAGTGTTTTAAGATTTTCAGGTGTTCAGAAACTGTAATCAAATGTAAAATAACACTGCAGTTTATAAATAAAATAGACATTACAAATATAGTTATAAAAGTTATTCAGTGAAGAACGAGTGAATTTTCTCTTTGTCTTTTGTTGTTTGATTAGTGTTATTATAGAGACAGCAGGAATATTAGTGCTGTCACTTTAAGAGCTGCACGGATCCAATATACTGATACACACCAACACAGAAAACAGCGCAAGAAACAACACTTGAATGTTTAAAAGCGTGAGAAACAACACTTGAATGTTTAAAAATCACATTAAAATCAC
Organism: Gila orcuttii; assembly: GCA_026230005.1. Taxonomy (NCBI): domain Eukaryota; kingdom Metazoa; phylum Chordata; class Actinopteri; order Cypriniformes; family Leuciscidae; genus Gila; species Gila orcuttii. Next base: position 62,543,177 of record JAPDVR010000004.1, on the reverse strand, counting down.
TTTTTCTGTCTACACGTTTTGGATGAGTGTGCAGCACAGAAAATTAATGTCTAGCGCTTGTATTGTTAAAAGTCATATTGAAATGCTCACAAAGGAATCGATAAGAGGAATCAAAATTTTAATTTTATAACAAGTATCTGATTCCTGACCTCAAGTATTCGATTCCAGAATTGGAATCGATTTTCGATTTCCAACCCTAGTTATGATTAGCATAGAGCCGTTCAAGAATATCCCTGACATTTTCTGACAAAGACGCTGAACAGAAACACTTGTTAAACTCTTTCTTGTCCCGCAGAATTAGAATTCAGGAAGAGCTTTCCTGGAGATTAAGGAAAACCCTGATTAATTGTCACATCAGCGGCTCACGCTCGGGTCTTGATCAGCTCCGGCTCGGCACAGATGGCTTTCTCCTGCGGGACGGAGCTCGGCTAATCAGGTCTGACGCGAAGGCCGTGCTCCTCAGAGCGTTCCGTATCACAATCATCAGGAACGGGAGGGAAAATGGCTTCCAGAGGAGCGGCACATCTTGAGCACATTGGAGGGGTCAAGTGAGACTGTGAAGAGCTCCAGCAGAGATGATGAGGGGTTGAAGGTCTGGCCTAAACAAACACGGGTGCCTGGACACGTGTGGCCACTCAGATGTGTTTAGACCTGGAATCCGATAACTCGTGGCTGTTTCCCGAATGATGATGATCCCCGGTGTTGGGATCAAGGAAAACTAAACGAATGCACCATTAGAGAGGAAGGCAGCAGTTTGAGAGGTCAAAAAATGGTTTTCCTTTTTTCTTTTGACAGAGTTGCAAATTGTTTCTTCGGTGGAACAAAAATATTCCCGCCATATATAATACGCTTTTCCACGTTGCGCTCTAAAAAATGTCGGGTTATTTTTTTCTACCCAAATCGTGGGTTGAGCCTTTTGGGCCATTTTTTGGGTTATTTTTTCAGTTATTCAGATCCTGGGTCAGACGTAACAACCCAGTATTTGGGTAGTTTTTGTGATACCCAGATCCTGGGTCAGACATACAACCCAGTGTTTGGGTAGTTTTTTTGATACCCAGATCCTGGGTCAGACATACAACCCAGTGTTTGGGTAGTTTTTTTGATACCCAGATCCTGGGTCAGACATACAACCCAGTGTTTGGGTAGTTTTTTTGATACCCAGATCCTGGGTCAGACGTAACAACCCAGTGTTTGGACAGTTTTTGTGATACCGAGATCCTGGGTCAGACGTAACAACCCAGTCTTTGGACAGTTTTTTTGATACCCAGATCTTGGGTCAGACGTAACATACTACTGTAGTTGAGAATCATCTTTACACAGTTTTTGGTATATAAAATCCTGAAACCTAAAAATTGATTGGTGATTATTATTTTTATTTTTTTAAATACCATTGTTTTTGCCTATTCATGTCTATACATGTCTTTATTTGTTTGTTTGTTTTTGAATCTGGTGTCCTCTACAGAGGACATAGCGTAACATATGAATAAAATGTAATTTTTCAAAAATGTTATTTTTAATTTTATTTCTGATGCTTTAAACAATGTAATTACACTAAAAAACACTAAATTCACCTAACTTTTTTTTTCTGTGTCTCAAGAGGACATAAGTGTGAGATGTCAGCTGACTCCACTCCCAAACGCTTCTGTGAGGGAAGAGTCCCTGAACTCTGTTTTAGGTGTAAACCTGCTTCTAATTGAATGTCATTAACCTGAGGGTGGTCAAAGCAGAGGTGCGGAGGAGAACCAATCAGAAGCCCACACACACACTCACACACACACGCACCGCACAACCCCCACGCCTTCTGGAAGTGAGTAGATGGAGATGGATGTGTTGTTTGTTTTAGTTTGGGGCAAGAACATATTTTACACCGAAGAGGTGACAGGGCTGTGAGTTATGCTTTTGAAGTGATCGGCTCGCTGTCTCAACCTCAGCAGGACTCAACTTGCTGTAATACACACACACACACACACAAGGCCAACCGTGTCCCAGGGCAAGTTCCAGTCAGGATGACGCGTGTGTTTCTGCAAGATTACTCCTGAGGGTCACATTATAGACGCAAATCTATGGTTACATGCAAAGTCTGTGGAACTTCTGGGACTTGATCTGGATATTGCATGTTTGTCGGAACAGGAGTCCGTCCTGTGAAAGACTGTGGATCTGGAACAACATCAGCTCAGTGTTGAAAAACTGCTCACAAGCCAGGAACACGATTAGACAGTTCAGTCCTCGGTTTCGGGAGGATCTTGAAGAGGGTTTGCTCAGAGACTTTACACTGACTTTACAAACTGCTGCAACACGCTTCTCACAATCCACAACATGTGAATCTCAAGAACATGTCTGGGTCATGTGATCTAGGCTGTGTCGTGAACAATTGGGGGGGACCAAAGATTATTTTTATTTAAAGTCCTCCTGTAATCAATAATTTTATCCCTTAAAACTCATCTTTGATCACCAAAATGACCCAATTAAACTTTTTTTCCTTGAAAAACATTCATGTCTTAAAATATCTTGAATGTAACTCGACACCCTTGCCTCATTTAGTATGCGCGGTTCTATTAATATGCAAATGAGCCCCGCCTCCACTCACTCACTCACTCAGAGATCCACTGGTTGACGATCACACGTTGATCTGATTGGTTACAAGGTAGTTTGTGACGTCAGAAACACCAGCGATTTCAAACCGTGTTTTTGAGACTGTCTTTGGTTCACTGCAGTTTTAAGGAGAAAATACTCAGCAATGCTGTCGACTTATGAATTTACACATGGTTTGTCTTAAAGCGTATTAAAAACACCACATAGACATATAAACAACATTAAACACTGGATTTTCACCACAGGGGGACTTTAAAGAAATTAAATAATTAAAGAGTAGTTAAGGGAATAAAGAAAAAGAGATATGAGAATGGTTAAAGAAGTTCTATGTCTTATTGTAGTTGTGAATCAATCAATTTAAAATATTGGCAAATAATTGTTGATGACTTGGTTTTAATTTCTTGCCAAACAGACATAAATTGTTCAACCTATTTTGAGTATATTAAAAGTCTTGTACAATGGTTTGTGCAAAAGTCAATCTACAATTGAACATTGAGGAGAGAAAGTAATTATGCTGTGGGAATCCACACAGGAAAGGTACAGCTGGCCTCCCATATGAACAAGTTATTATAAAAGGTGTAAAGATAGAGCAAGTTTCAGATTTTAAGGTATTTCAGATATTTAGGTATAATTATTGATGGCAAACTCTCATTCCAGGAAAGTGTGGACCATATGCATAAGAAAACAAAGAGATTTTAGCACTGATAGGAAGATCATAACTATTGTTTACAGATCGATGATCGTAAGTATGATCGAAAGTATTCATGGTATGGTAATTTAACAATGAGACAGAAGAATAAATTAATGAACATTTATAAAAGATCATTTGTTCCATTGGCGGTGACTGTTTTAAATCAAATTTTCAATTGAGGTAGTTACTATCGGTGTATGAATGTGTGTATGCATAAGCATGTGTGCGTCTATTTATGCACATACATATTGTATTTATTTGTTTTAATCATGTTTCTGATAGGGATAAATGTGTGCCCCATGTGTTTATTATGTGGTATATAATGTGGTTGTACAGTGTTGTCTGATGTATCGTTTTTTTATTCCAGTGTTAAAGATGAATTTCTGTCCAGTAAATCTGAACAGACAATAAAGTCAATCAATCATTCAAAGTTTTATTTTTTAAATATGCATATCTACTAACTATAATTAACTTTGCATCAACATGTAAACTAATTCTCATTAGAGTATCATCAGAGCATGAGTAGAGTATTAGCAGAGTATTAGTAGAGCATGAGTAGAGTATTAGTAAAGCATTAGTAGAGTATTAGTAAAGTATTAGTAGAGTATTAGTAGAGCATTAGTAGAGTATCGGCAGAGTAGAAGAGTATTAGTAGAGCATTAGTAGAGTAGTAGCAGAGCATTAGTAGAGTATCAGTATAGCTTTAGTAGAGTATTAGTAGAGCATTAGTAGAGTATTAGTAGAGCATTAGTAGAGTATTAGTAGAGCATTAGCAGAGCATTATTAGAGTATTGGTAGAGAAGTAGTGGAGTATTAGTAGAGCATTAGAAGACTATTATTAGAGTATTAGGAGGGCATTAGTAGAGTAGTAGTAGAGTAGTAGAGGAGTATTAGTAAAGTATTAGTAGAGTATTGGTAGAGTGTTAGTAGAGTATTAGTAGAGTAGTAGTGGAGTATTAGTAAAGTATTATTAGAGTATTGGTAGAGTAGTAGTGGAGTATTAGTAGAGCATTAGAAGAGAATTAGTAGAGAATTAGTAGAGAAGTAGTGGAGTATTAGTAAAGTATTAGTAGAGTATCGATAGAGTATTACTAGAGTGTTGGTAGAGTATTAGTAGAGTGTTAGTAGAGCATTAGTTGAGTATTATTAGGGTATTGGTAGCGTAGTAGTGGAGTATTAGTAGAGCATTAGAAGAGTATTATTAGAGTATTAGTAGAGCATTAGTAGAGTATTAGTAGAGTATTAGTAGAGTATTAGTAGAGTATTGGTGGAGCATTAGTAGAGCATTAGTAGAGTGCTAGTACAGCATTAGTAGAGTGTTAGTACAGCATTAGTAGAGTATTATTAGAGTATTAGCAGAGCATTAGTAAAGTATTAGTAGAGTATTGGTAGAGCATTAGTAGAGTGTTAGTACAGCATTAGAAGAGAATTATTAGAGTATTAGTCGAGCATTAGTAGAGTAGTAGTGGAGTATTAGTAAAGTATTAGTAGAGTATTAGTTAGGGATGGGACGATACACTTAAACTCACGATACGATGCACCTCGATATGCCAGGGTCACGATACGATATGTCACGATACGATATCAAAAAAGAAAAAAATATTACTGTATAACAGACATATGACTTGTATCCAGGCGGAGCGTCCTCAATTTCGACCTCATTTGACTCCATGGTCGGCTGTTTGGGGGCAAGACAGTTGGTGCTAATGCTAATATTTGTTAGCTCGCTGTAGACTGCAGTGTTGTTGTTGCAACATGCGCTGTCTTGACGTGATGACGTACCGCACCGTTCCCCGGATATAAGTTTTACCCTGCTTGATCAGCAGATGGTGCTGCCAGCCTGCCACCATAGACTGTATGTCTGCCCCATATACATACACACACACATATAATACACTAAATAATTTATATACTACGCAAATCATGCAGCAGTGCCATCTATCTTTATTTCGCGATCCATTTTTTTCGACCTCGATGCGTTTCGTCACGTTTTGTATCTCGATATTTTGTCAAATGATATTTCGTCCCATCCCTAGTATTAGTAGAGCATTAGTAGAGCATTAGTCGAGTATTAGTAGAGTATTAGTAGACTGTTCAGGTTAGTAGTTGATGTATCAGAGCTACTTATAATCAGCAGAATGTCTGTTGAGGAGCATCAGAATAAAGTGTTCTCAGATATTAAGCAGACAGTCGACTAATACTCTAATGTATTACAATTACTTATTCCCACATTACAGTTCAGAGTGTTATGTTATCAGAGGAAACTGTCTTAGTTATGTATTTCAGAGATGTACATATACAAAATCAAAGTTAGCTAAAAACATATTATTTTAAACAATGTAATAATTTAAGGCAGAAACAATGAACTCATTGAAGTCATGAATACTTGTCATAAATGATTATGACATATAGAAAATTGTTGCATTGAAATTAAGAAATTACATTTTTTAGCCTGTTTGTGGCAAATATTTTAATATTCTCATTACGTATTTGCGCAATGTGCTCGAAAAGGCTTAATTTTCCTTTGAGTTTGTGGTGACGTGACCTTGTGTGCGTGTGTGTGTGTGTGTGTGTGTGTGTGTGTGTGTGTGTGTGTGTGTGTGTGTGTGTGTGTGATTCTCCTGCTCTCGGTCTAACATCACCTCATCACCTGATGAAGCACTTTCACACAGCGTGTTGTGTGTGAGAGACGTGTGTGAGAGACGTGCTGTCTCTCGCTCGACCGCTGCTACTCTTTGATCTCTCTCTCTTCGGTGTGTTTTCTTCTCGGCCAGTTTCCTCTTCTAATCATGACATCATTCTCCTGAATAGGTTAAAGATGTAGTCAGGATATTCTGGCTTCCTCATTCAGCCAGGCCTCCCAAATTAGACACAATACTGGCGATAATCTACACTGCACATCCGCCGTGGATAATAATAATGACAACGGCAACAATGCTCAATTCATTTCATGGAGTCTCTGTGACTAATGTGTTGTTGCACGATTTCTGTGAGCCAGTTTGGATGTGTGATCCTGCATTATGTCATGTTTCTAATTTATAATTCAAGTGGTCAGCTAGAGCTTCTTTATCACATCAGACCGAAGAATGACCCAAAAATTATTCAGAGACCAGATGACTTTTTTACACCACAGACTGAACAACATGAAGCATTGCTTGGTAACTGGTTGAGCTAAACTGGTATTATCTAATTGTGTAGTTAAATTTAACAGCTGACAGATATTCAACATAATTCATGTGTGAGAGTCTAACAGAAGGACGGACAAAACCAGCGAAATATCAACTGATCTAATAACTCTGAGTTCTTGTCATATTTTATTACCATTTTCTAAACTATAGTGAATAAACTGTGATAATGTGAGAAATGTTGAATATATTTCGGTCTGACTGTACATTCACACATTCTTACACTATGAGAGAAAAGAGCAGCATGTCACACTTATAAAACATTATTAAGTTTTTCATGATTTCACTAAACCAGTTCTGATGTAGGTTTGTGTGAGTGTAAACAGTCTCCTGTGCGTATGATCCTGTCTCAGAGTAACTGGACACTGCTGGTCCGCTGAAGGCCTTCGTGATTAAAGGCTTGTTCTGATTACGGTTAGCGATTTCACGTGCGCTTGTCAATAGCGCTTAGATTCACTAAAATCAAGCCTGAACTTTAATCTCTTGCAAATCCCCGTCACTGAAGTCAAGTCTACATGTGCTTCACATCTCTGTCAGAGACTCGTGTGAACAGAAAACACAACTCATCGGCAGAGACTCGCTGATCGTCCAAAACATGAAAGATCTTGATGATAACTTTTGAATGTCCAATTCTCAGTACTTTTATACATGTCTCTAATCACAGAACTGCTGAATACTGTGGAGAAAAATGACATAATGCAGGATCTTTTCCTGCAGAAAACTGGAATGAGTATTAAAGGGATAGTTCACCCAAAAATGTAAATTCTGTCAGTAATTACTCTCCCTCATGTTGTTCAACCCCGTAAGACCTTCGTTCATCTTCAGAACACAAATTAAGATATTTTTGATTAAATCTGAGAGCTGGATCACTCCTCCATAGGCTTCTAAGGGATTGAAACTTGTTCCCCGAAAGTTATTAAAGACATCGTTAAAATAGTCCAAGTGACTACAGTGGCGCAATCTTAAGTTTATCAAGCGACGAGAATACTTTTTGTGCACAAAAACAAACAAAAATAACGACTTTATTTCAACTATTAATTTCCTTCTCTGTGAGCCTCGAGTCAGTTAGCGTAGTGTGATAGCGTAGTGTGATAGCGTAGTGCTACGTCACACGTAGGCTCACTATTGGCCGACGCTGGTCATGTGTGTGATGCGTGTGACGTACAACACAGAAGCGCTCCGCTGTTACACTAGTGAACTCACTCGAGGCCCACAAATTTAGATTTATCGACCAATATATCGGTTATCGGCTTTTAAATACACAGAATTATCGGTTATCGGAATCAGCCAAATTTTTCACATCGGTGCATCCCGAGATCCTTCCAAGGATTCTGTCACTTTTAAAGCATCTTTATTGTGACAGATTCACAGCAACTGATCCTGCGGTCATTTATAATTCCCGTGTTCAGCTACAGCTTCTTTATCACGGCAGACTGAAAAATTACATACACACTCAAAAAATACTGGGTTGTTTCAACCCAAATATGTGTCAAATATGGACAAACCCAACAGTTGGGTTAAATTTGTAAATTAAAATGTTTAACCCAACGGTTGGGTTCATCCATATTTGACACAAATTTGGGTTGAAACAACCCTGCATTTTTTAGAGTGCAGTCAAACCAAAAATAATATACTAAATATCATTTTTATATATTGTTTCTCTAGTGTGTGCAGGACACTATAGTTCATTTATGTAAGTGAGGAGAGCAAAATAAAGTAAACTGTGACATATTATACCCAAATCCTATAACCCAAATAACCTTCATACAGCGACTACCAGGAAAAATTATAATAATTTGGGATTAAAAATGATTGGGACACTTTGAGCTGATCATGTTTTGCTGAAGTGTTTTTTCTTTAATAACTAATGCACCTTTTTACACCACAGACTGAACAACATTAAGCATTGCTTGGTGATTGGTTGAGCTAAACTGGTATTATCTAATTGTGTAGTTAAATTTAACAGCTGACAGATATTCAACATAATTCATGTGTGAGAGTCTAACAGAAGGACGGACAAAACCAGTGAAATATCAACTGATTTCTTGTCATATTTTATTAACATTTTCTAAACTATAGTGAATAAACTGTGATAATGTGAGAAATGTTGAATATATTTTGGTCTGACTGTACATTCACATATTCTTACACTATGAGAGAAAAGAGCAGCATGTCAATCTCATAAAACATTATTAATTTGCACATGATTTCAATAAACCAGTTCTCATGTACTTTTGTGACTGTACCCAGTAATCTCCGGTCTTAGAGGAGGAAAGGTAAACTCGTCAGGAGGACTTTAATTCTTTACAGCCGCTGGTCCCAGTTTGCGGGTTGCAGACAGCTGGGCGCCCGGTACAGTTCAGATCAGAGGCCGTGATAACCTGACTCGTGATTTATGGACAGCGTGGCTCTTTGCAATCACCTAATGAGGTGAACTGGATTGTTTACATGTTTATTAAATACCCAGAACCAGCTGCGACCGGTTCAGATGCAGAGCGTTTGTCATCAGAGCTGTCAGGCTAGGAATTTACCTGTAATGCTTAATATGCCTTTGAATGTAAAAGTGAGAGTCCTGTAGAGAAAAATTGCATTTCTGCGAGATATTATTACCTGGAATTGAAGGAAGGCGTCTGTTCTCTATACCTGAGTGTTATATGACAGCTAATATTACTCGATGCGTTTACACTGATTTTAGAAGAAAGGCATTCATGTTTATATTCTTATGCAGCTTTCTCTACACATTTCCCTTTCTTTAAAATCCCCCTGTGGTGAAAATCAAGTTTTCATTAAGTTTATATGTCTATGTGGTGTTTTTAATATGCTTTAAGACAAACCATGTGTAAATTCATAAGTCGACAGCATTGCTGAGTATTTTCTCCTTAAAACTGCAGTGAACCAAAGACAGTCTCAAAAACACGGTTTGAAATCGCTGGTGTTTCTGACGTCACAAACTACCTTGTAACCAATCAGATCAACGTGTGATCGTCAACCAGTGGATCTCTGAGTGAGTGAGTGAGTGAGTGGAGGCGGGGCTCATTTGCATATTCATAGAACCGCGCATACTAAATGAGGTGAGAGTGTCGAGTTACATTCAAGATATTTTAAGGCATTTTTAAGGAAAAAACATTTAAAATATGTAATTTTGGTGATTAAAGATGAGTTTAAAGGGATAAAATGATTGACTACAGGGGGGCTTTCTTAAGTGCATATAATCATAGTCACCGTTAGCAAAATTAACATGTAATTATACTACATTACTCATGAGGGAATATGTATTTAAAGAGGAGGCAAGTTTCAATCGATCCTGTTTTTGTGTTCCAGCAAATAATCCAATCAATACAGACTAAGGTACGTCTACAGTAATGTTAATGATTATATAATAGAGGGAGGGATTCACAAGGGAACTGTAATTGACATCATCATAATTGTCATGGAAGTTAAATATTAAGTAGATTGTGAAAGGCAAAAAAACAAGTGTGCTCTTCTTATTGGAGTGAATGAAATCAATCCTTGTGTTTCTCAGACTGATCTCACGTTAATGTACTTTAGTTACCGCGACTGAAGCGTTTAACAGTCTCAGTCCACAGCGTAAACAAGCTCTTCAGCGAGTAAAGGCTTTTCAGAAGCCGACAGCTCTGTGGAAATTAGATCTTGTAATCCCTGATATTCGTGCCCTTAAAATCCCAGAGAGGGACGAGTGAGAGTAAAGCGTTTTACTGCGTTCACACACGGTTTACACACACCCATGCCTGATGATAATTATTATTTGGATCAGTATTTTAAAGTGAAAAACATGATAACCTAATATTGACTGAAGTCATTTTAAGCTTCCAATGGATTTTGTAACAATCAAACAATCCAAATAATGAGTAGTTCCTTTAGAAGGATGTAGAAACACTTGATTTTTACTAGTGAGTTACCATTACCTTATATTATAAATTATGAATTATTCATGTTAATTATGAACCTGTATATAGTAGTTCTCTGGGAGGTTTGAAAAATAGTAGTTATTGATTAGCTAATAGTGAACTTCCACATTCATCTGTGCACTATTACTTACTAATTCGTTAATCAGAGTTTCTTGTTAGTTAATAGTAGTTACTGGAATGTTAATAGTGCGTTATTCATTTGTTCCTGTGTAGTTATTCATTAATGAAAGAACAGTATTATAAAGTGTTCCCAGAAACCGTCCTCAAGCCCGGCCTCTACTGTTCCCAGATCTGAAGATCTCGACACCTGGGAAAGATTCTCTACAATCCACAAAAGAAAACGGTAATGTAGAACAGAGCACTTTTTTTCCAATCTTATCCTTGTAAAACTCTGTACATCAATCCCTCTTTCCATCAGAATAGTGTAATTGTGAGACGGCTTTATAGAAACCGAGCGCAGTAAAGTTAGCAGAGGCCGCTGGCGAGTGATACTGACTGATAAACCAGCACTAGTGTTTATATTACTTAAAAAAGCATTAAAAAGATTCAGTTATGGAGTTGTACGTGAAACGCACCCGAGATCAACGTGTGATCGTCAATGAGTGGATCTCTGAGTGAGTGAGTGAGTGGAGGCGGGGCTCATTTGCATATTCATAGAACCGCACATACTAAATGAGGCGAGGGTGACGAGTTACATTCAAGATATTTTGAGGCATTAAGAATTTTTTTTATTAAAAACGTTTAAATATGTCATTTTGGTGATCAAAGACGAGTTTTAAGGGATATAATGATTGACTACGATGGGGATTCTCTGGGTTTCTCTCCGCAATGCTGAAATGGGCTCATGTTTGTCAAAACACAGCATTCCTCAGGAAAAGTGTTCAAAGCATCGCATCCACTACACATATTTCTATTTATTAGAATATAAAAAATGTTGTAACTTCTCGGTAATGATTTCATGTAATTTAAGAGCTTAACTTCATTAATGAGAATGGCATATTTTATCTAAATGTGTATATGAGATGTAAAACATAGTTTAAATCATTTTATTGTTATTGTGAACATGCATTGTATTTATGATTAGGACTCATAATGAAGATTTAAAGTAGTTTTCCTTCATCTGTCCCTCAGATCTCCACTGGTGTCTCCAGAACGTCTGTACGTATGGTTTAGTTTACTTACAGATGCGCACATTCTCCCGTCAAGATTGTTTTTATAAATCACAACGTATGCGTGTGAAGTGGCGTACGGCTCTTTCAGGGCCGGTTTTGTGCGACAGGTTATAAATTAAACCGTGAGTGAGTGGAGGCGGAGCTCATTTGCATATTCATAGAACCGCGAATACTTAATGAGGCAAGGGTGTCGAGTTACATTCAAGATATTTTAAGGCATGAAGATTTTTCCTTTTTATTTTGTCATGGTCATTTTGGTGATCAAAGATGAGTTTTAAGGGATTAAAATTACTTTAAACCCTTCATATAGACAGAATAGAGGGTCGAGATGCTTAAATGGGCTCTAGTTTGGGGAATATCCGTGAATAAACCTGAGGTGTTCCAGCAGGACCAGCGTTAGCGTCAGTCGTCGAGACTCTTTCCTACAATAGAGCTGAGGAGAATGTGACCTCTGGGACGAACCACTTCTGACACGTCTGTGCAACGGCAAATCACTCATTTTCATACAATCAGTCCCTCTCCCTTTCCTGCGCGAGTGTCGCCCGTCTGCCTTCCATTGTGTACTAATTTTAGGGTCCATTATTTGCTGTAACAAATGTGCAGTGGGTAGAGTCACTTTCACATTAATGCTTTACGCCCCGAAGAGAAGTCTTCCTTTAGCAATGGATCAAAGGTCCCGTCTATTGTGAGTCGCTTCCTCTTTTCCTTTTTTAGCTGCTCAGGTTTGTTGTTATTTCTCGCCCTGCGCGCTTCGCTCTCCCTCGACTGTGTGAGGTGACGGGCCGGCGTGAGAAGATGACCTTTCACCTCTGCTCAGCGAGAAGATGACCTTTCACCTCTGCTCAGATAAAGACTGCGGTTCAGGAGCCAGACGATGACATCATTCCTTAGGACATCGATTAATAATGCATATAGAGTGAGGAGTTATTGCCATTTCTCTCGTATGTTGAAGAACTAACAAAATGTGTGGAATGTTGTTCAGACACAAACTTAACAGTTTACAGAAGAAATCATTGTGTAATGTTGCCTGTTGTTCATGTTTTATGATTTTGTTGTCTAGTGTTCAGGAAGAATGAGTTGATTAGAAACATGAATGATATTTAAGTGCATTTTGAATGTGTATTTAACTGCTGTGAACCTGAAAATTGATTAGGAGATCTGTGTTAGTATTGAGAAATGTATTTATTGCCTGTGCTTGAAGCTCTCTACAGTTTATCATTCACGACTGTATGTTACATGTTTACATTAAGGCTCAAGATTTTTCCCCTTTTGTATGATAATGAAATTGAAAGAGTAACATCTGTGATCAGATATGTGTATCTAGACTTAACCTTTTTAAAAAAGACAATGTAAATAAGATTATTTGCATTTTTAAAGTCGTTTATATATCTATATGGTGTTTTTAATATGCTTTAAGACAAACCATGTGTAAATTCATAAGTCGACAGCATTGCTGAGTATTTTCTCCTTAAAACTGCAGTGAACCAAAGACAGTCTCAAAAACACGGTTTGAAATCGCTGGTGTTTCTGACGTCACAAACTACCTTGTAACCAATCAGATCAACGTGTGATCGTCAACGAGTGGATCTCTGGGTGAGTGAGTGGAGGCGGGGCTCATTTGCATATTCATAGAACCGCGCATACTAAATGAGGCAAGGGTGTCGAGTTACATACAAGAAAAAAACGCTTAAATATGTCATTTTGGTGATCAAAGATGATTTTTAATGGATAAAATTATTGACTAAAGGGGGACTTTAATAACAAAGAGTTTTACAATATGAAGAATAATTAGCCTAATTAAATTGATAGTGAATCTATCCTTGCAAACTCTGACATTTAGGCCTATTTTTACCTATCAGTGAATAACACTGGTCTTTGACAATGGTGTTGATTCTCACCATTAAACTTTCACTCTGTCGTCGATGTTTCAAACTTCGAGGCTCGTCTTTGGAACGAACGAACGAATGGACTGACGTCACGCTTCTGCTGTCACGTGACAGAGAGATCGCAAGCTCGCTTTTTTTATGATATTAAAGAATAACAAATACAGTCAGGGGGGTACAATGAGTAAACAAACAAACAAAAAAAGACATATATAAAGAAACAGTGACAAATTTAAAAGTTAAACAGAAATGTGAAAATGTTTACTGATTGAAACACACTTTGCAGCTTTCTTATTTTTCAAACCCAGTATTGTGTTTTTAGGTATTGTTGAATTTCTGATCTTAAAATTTAAAACAAATGCTTTCCTCCAAATTTACATGTATGAATATTAAATCTAGCGAACAGATGCAGCAGCTCTTCATTGTGCTTATGTCCGATGACATCATCACTCCCCGAAAGCGTGTTTACGGTCATATATTAGTTAGAAGAGCTTCAGATCTCCATCACTTCCACATCTAGCATGCGTCCTTGCAGCGTTTTAAAGCGAGCTTCTTTGTCTATTATATCTTGTCCCCGAACCTGGGCTTTTCTCCACGTTTAATAAGGCTAAACGAGACCGCTATGCCTCCAATTTATTGGTCTAACGAGCAAAGTAGCATAATAGCAGCACAAACATCATGATCTGTTTAGAGTCGCCCTTTCAAGTTCTCCCTCGCCCTCATTTAGGCTTTTGTTCGGGAACGACTGAACATAAACACGGGAATATAAACCTCCTTAATGAGTGATGTCACGAAAGCCTAGTTTACCAGATGTACACGAAACAGCTCTCGTGCACGAGCACACACAACTCGTGCACGCGTGTTGCCAAAGCCTGCTCAAAAAGCAGCTGTTGATTCTGCATCTATTTTCTCTCCTACTGTATTTCAATAGAATGCCAAATATTCAAATAAATAGAAATTTGCTATTGAAGTAAGAAACGTGTATAGGCCTACCAATGTCCTATGTAAATTTAGAGACGGTCCCTAAATGTGCCAATGTCCAACGTCAAATGCCAGTATATTTGTACAGAATTTTATAATAATTATAATAATTATACAGAATTTGAGCAACTGAATTTGTGGAAGCAAAATAAAATGGACCAAAAATTGCCTGTTGAATATTATAGGTTTTATTTTTAAACAGTTTGAATATTTTGGAAGTGAAATATGAAAGGTGAATACGGATTATTTAAGTTTTAGCGTAATAATGAAAATGTGTTTGAAATGTTTTTAATTGAAATATTCACAGCTGAAATATTCAAGGTGAACATGTTGAGTTCTCATTAGTGCACAGTGAAGGTGAACATGTTGAGTTCTCATTAGTGCACAGTGAAGGTGAACATGTTGAGTTCTCATTAGTGCACAGTGAAGGTGAAGATGTTGAGTTCTCATTAGTCCACAGTGAAGGTGAACATGTTGAGTTCTCATTAGTGCACAGTGAAGGTAAAGATGTTGAGTTCTCATTAGTGCACAGTGAAGGTGAAGATGTCGAGTTCTCATTAGTGCACAGTGAAGGTGAACATGTTGAGTTCTCAGTGCACAGTGAAGGTGAAGATGTTGAGTTCTCATTAGTGCACAGTGAAGGTGAACATGTTGAGTTCTCATTAGTGCACAGTGAAGGTGAACATGTTGAGTTCTCATTAGTGCACAGTGAAGGTGAAGATGTTGAGTTCTCATTAGTGCACAGTGAAGGTGAACATGTTGAGTTCTCATTAGTGCACAGTGAAGGTGAACATGTTGAGTTCTCATTAGTGCACAGTGAAGGTGAACAGGTTGAGTTCTCATTAGTGCACAGTGAAGGTAAAGATGTTGAGTTCTCATTAGTGCACAGTGAAGGTGAACATGTTGAGTTCTCATTAGTGCACAGTGAAGGTGAACAGGTTGAGTTCTCATCAGTGCACAGTGAAGGTGAAGATGTTGAGTTCTCATTAGTGCACAGTGAAGGTGAACATGTTGAGTTCTCATTAGTGCACAGTGAAGGTGAACATGTTGAGTTCTCATTAGTGCACAGTGAAGGTAAAGATGTTGAGTTCTCATTAGTGCACAGTGAAGGTGAAGATGTTGAGTTCTCATTAGTGCACAGTGAAGGTGAACATGTTGAGTTCTCATTAGTGCACAGTGAAGGTGAAGATGTTGAGTTCTCATTAGTGCACAGTGAAGGTGAAGATGTTGAGTTCTCATTAGTGCACAGTAAAGGTGAACATGTTGAGTTCTCATTAGTGCACAGTGAAGGTAAAGATGTTGAGTTCTCATTAGTGCACAGTGAAGGTGAAGATGTCGAGTTCTCATTAGTGCACAGTGAAGGTGAACATGTTGAGTTCTCATTAGTGCACAGTGAAGGTGAAGATGTTGAGTTCTCATTAGTGCACAGTGAAGGTGAAGATGTTGAGTTCTCATTAGTGCACAGTAAAGGTGAACATGTTGAGTTCTCATTAGTGCACAGTGAAGGTGAACATGTTGAGTTCTCATTAGTGCACAGTGAAGGTGAACAGGTTGAGTTCTCATTAGTGCACAGTGAAGGTGAACATGTTGAGTTCTCATTAGTGCACAGTGAAGGTGAAGATGTTGAGTTCTCATTAGTGCACAGTGAAGGTGAACATGTTGAGTTCTCATTAGTGCACAGTGAAGGTGAACATGTTGAGTTCTCATTAGTGCACAGTGAAGGTGAACATGTTGAGTTCTCATTAGTGCACAGTGAAGGTGAACATGTTGAGTTCTCATTAGTGCACAGTGAAGGTGAACATGTTGAGTTCTCATTAGTGCACAGTGAAGGTGAACAGGTTGAGTTCTCATTAGTGCACAGTGAAGGTGAACATGTTGAGTTCTCATTAGTGCACAGTGAAGGTGAAGATGTTGAGTTCTCATTAGTGCACAGTGAAGGTGAACATGTTGAGTTCTCATTAGTGCACAGTGAAGGTGAACAGGTTGAGTTCTCATTAGTGCACAGTGAAGGTGAACATGTTGAGTTCTCATTAGTGCACAGTGAAGGTGAAGATGTTGAGTTCTCATTAGTGCACAGTGAAGGTAAAGATGTTGAGTTCTCATTAGTGCACAGTGAAGGTGAACATGTTGAGTTCTCATTAGTGCACAGTGAAGGTGAAGATGTTGAGTTCTCATTAGTGCACAGTGAAGGTGAACATGTTGAGTTCTCATTAGTGCACAGTGAAGGTGAACATGTTGAGTTCTCATTAGTGCACAGTGAAGGTGAACAGGTTGAGTTCTCATTAGTGCACAGTGAAGGTAAAGATGTTGAGTTCTCATTAGTGCACAGTGAAGGTGAACATGTTGAGTTCTCATTAGTGCACAGTGAAGGTGAACAGGTTGAGTTCTCATCAGTGCACAGTGAAGGTGAAGATGTTGAGTTCTCATTAGTGCACAGTGAAGGTGAACATGTTGAGTTCTCATTAGTGCACAGTGAAGGTGAACATGTTGAGTTCTCATTAGTGCACAGTGAAGGTAAAGATGTTGAGTTCTCATTAGTGCACAGTGAAGGTGAAGATGTTGAGTTCTCATTAGTGCACAGTGAAGGTGAACATGTTGAGTTCTCATTAGTGCACAGTGAAGGTGAAGATGTTGAGTTCTCATTAGTGCACAGTGAAGGTGAAGATGTTGAGTTCTCATTAGTGCACAGTAAAGGTGAACATGTTGAGTTCTCATTAGTGCACAGTGAAGGTAAAGATGTTGAGTTCTCATTAGTGCACAGTGAAGGTGAAGATGTCGAGTTCTCATTAGTGCACAGTGAAGGTGAACATGTTGAGTTCTCATTAGTGCACAGTGAAGGTGAAGATGTTGAGTTCTCATTAGTGCACAGTGAAGGTGAAGATGTTGAGTTCTCATTAGTGCACAGTAAAGGTGAACATGTTGAGTTCTCATTAGTGCACAGTGAAGGTGAACATGTTGAGTTCTCATTAGTGCACAGTGAAGGTGAACAGGTTGAGTTCTCATTAGTGCACAGTGAAGGTGAACATGTTGAGTTCTCATTAGTGCACAGTGAAGGTGAAGATGTTGAGTTCTCATTAGTGCACAGTGAAGGTGAACATGTTGAGTTCTCATTAGTGCACAGTGAAGGTGAAAATGTTGAGTTCTCATTAGTGCACAGTGAAGGTGAACAGGTTGAGTTCTCATAAGTGCACAGTGAAGGTAAAGATGTTGAGTTCTCATTAGTGCACAGTGAAGGTGAACATGTTGAGTTCTCATTAGTGCACAGTGAAGGTGAACAGGTTGAGTTTTCATTAGTGCACAGTGAAGGTGAAGATGTTGAGTTCTCATTAGTGCACAGTGAAGGTGAAGATGTTGAGTTCTCATTAGTGCACAGTGAAGGTGAACATGTTGAGTTCTCATTAGTGCACAGTGAAGGTGAACATGTTGAGTTCTCATTAGTGCACAGTGAAGGTGAAGTTGTTGAGTTCTCATTAGTGCACAGTGAAGGTGAAGTTGTTGACTTCTCATTAGTGCACAGTGAAGGTGAACAGGTTGAGTTTTTCATTAGTGCACAGTGAAGGTGAACATGTTGAGTTCTCATTAGTGCACAGTGAAGGTAAAGATGTTGAGTTCTCATTAGTGCACAGTGAAGGTGAACATGTTGAGTTCTCATTAGTGCACAGTGAAGGTGAACATGTTGAGTTCTCATTAGTGCACAGTGAAGGTGAAGATGTTGAGTTCTCATTAGTGCACAGGGAAGGTGAACATGTTGAGTTCTCATTAGTGCACAGTGAAGGTGAAGATGTTGAGTTCTCTTTAGTGCACAGTGAAGGTGAACAGGTTGAGTTCTCATTAGTGCACAGTGAAGGTGAAGATGTTGAGTTCTCATTAGTGCACAGTGAAGGTGAAGATGTTGAGTTCTCATTAGTGCACAGCGAAGGTGAACAAGTTGAGTTCTCTTTAGTGCACAGTGAAGGTGAACAGGTTGAGTTCTCATTAGTGCACAGTGAAGGTGAACATGTTGAGTTCTCATTAGTGCACAGTGAAGGTGAACAGGTTGAGTTCTCTTTAGTGCACAGTGAAGGTGAACAGGTTGAGTTCTCTTTAGTGCACAGTGAAGGTGAACAGGTTGAGTTCTCATTAGTGCACAGTGAAGGTGAAGATGTTGAGTTCTCATTAGTGCACAGTGAAGGTGAAGATGTTGAGTTCTCATTAGTGCACAGTGAAGGTGAACAAGTTGAGTTCTCATTAGTGCACAGTGAAGGTGAACAGGTTGACTTCTCATTAGTGCACAGTGAAGGTGAACAGGTTGAGTTCTCATTAGTGCACAGTGAAGTTGAAGATGTTGAGTTCTCATTAGTGCACAGTGAAGGTGAAGATGTTGAGTTATCATTATACAGAGTGAAGGTGAACAGGTTGAGTTCTCATTAGTGCACAGTGAAGGTGAACAGGTTGAGTTCTCATTAGTGCACAGTGAAGGTGAACAGGTTGAGTTCTCATTAGTGCACAGTGAAGGTGAAGATGTTGAGTTCTCATTAGTGCACAGTGAAGGTGAACATGTTGAGTTCTCATTAGTGCACAGTGAAGGTGAACAGGTTGAGTTCTCATTAGTGCACAGTGAAGGTAAAGATGTTGAGTTCTCATTAGTGCACAGTGAAGGTGAAGATGCTGAGTTCTCATTAGTGCACAGTGAAGGTGAAGATGTTGAGTTCTCATTAGTGCACAGTGAAGGTGAACATGTTGAGTTCTCATTAGTGCACAGTGAAGGTGAACAGGTTGAGTTCTCATTAGTGCACAGTGAAGGTGAACATGTTGAGTTCTCATTAGTGCACAGTGAAGGTGAACATGTTGAGTTCTCATTAGTGCACAGTGAAGGTGAACAGGTTGAGTTCTCATTAGTGCACAGTGAAGGTGAAGATGTTGAGTTCTCATTAGTGCACAGTGAAGGTGAACATGTTGAGTTCTCATTAGTGCACAGTGAAGGTGAACAGGTTGAGTTCTCATTAGTGCACAGTGAAGGTAAAGATGTTGAGTTCTCATTAGTGCACAGTGAAGGTGAAGATGCTGAGTTCTCATTAGTGCACAGTGAAGGTGAAGATGTTGAGTTCTCATTAGTGCACAGTGAAGGTGAACATGTTGAGTTCTCATTAGTGCACAGTGAAGGTGAACAGGTTGAGTTCTCATTAGTGCACAGTGAAGGTGAACATGTTGAGTTCTCATTAGTGCACAGTGAAGGTGAACATGTTGAGTTCTCATTAGTGCACAGTCAAGGTGAACATGTTGAGTTCTCATTAGTGCACAGTGAAGGTGAACATGTTGAGTTCTCATTAGTGCACAGTGAAGGTGAACAGGTTGAGTTCTCATTAGTGCACAGTGAAGGTGAACAGGTTGAGTTCTCATTAGTGCACAGTGAAGGTGAACAGGTTGAGTTCTCATTAGTGCACAGTGAAGGTGAACAGGTTGAGTTCTCATTAGTGCACAGTGAAGGTGAACAGGTTGAGTTCTCATTAGTGCACAGTGAAGGTGAACAGGTTGAGTTCTCATTAGTGCACAGTGAAGGTGAACATGTTGAGTTCTCATTAGTGCACAGTGAAGGTGAACATGTTGAGTTCTCATTAGTGCACAGTCAAGGTGAACATGTTGAGTTCTCATTAGTGCACAGTGAAGGTGAACATGTTGAGTTCTCATTAGTGCACAGTGAAGGTGAACAGGTTGAGTTCTCATTAGTGCACAATGAAGGTGAACATGTTGAGTTCTCATTAGTGCACAGTGAAGGTGAACATGTTGAGTTCTCATTAGTGCACAGTGAAGGTGAACAGGTCGAGTTCTCATTAGTGCACAGTGAAGGTGAACATGTTGAGTTCTCATTAGTGCACAGTGAAGGTGAACAGGTTGAGTTCTCATTAGTCCACAGTGAAGGTGAACGTGTTGAGTTCTCATTAGTGCACAGTGAAGGTGAAGATGTTGAGTTCTCTTTAGTGCACAGTGAAGGTGAAGATGTTGAGTTCTCATTAGTGCACAGTGAAGGTGAAGATGTTGAGTTCTCATTAGTGCACAGTGAAGGTGAACAAGTTGAGTTCTCATTAGTGCACAGTGAAGGTGAAGATGTTGAGTTCTCTTTAGTGCACAGTGAAGGTGAACATGTTGAGTTCTCATTAGTGCACAGTGAAGTTGAATGTGTTGAGTTCTCATTAGTGCACAGTGAAGGTGAACGTGTTGAGTTCTCATTAGTGCACAGTGAAGGTGAAGATGTTGAGTTCTCTTTAGTGCACAGTGAAGGTGAACAGGTCGAGTTCTCATTAGTGCTCATGAGTTCTCATTAGTGTGCGTGTGTCACCTCTCCTTGGGCGTGTGCTGCTGTGCTCGTGCTCGTGTAATGATCGCTGTCGGCAGTGAAACTCAGAGTCTCTGCATTACTGGAGCCTTCGGTGGAACAGAAACACTGCCTTACTCCTGCATGCTCATCATCAGACCCAGTGAACGGACCCGATACACACAACACACTGACTTACTGACCATTCAAACGCTGTTTACTAAAACATTAAAATATTAGTGGCACACTCAAAAAAAGATTCAATGACATTCTATATAGAATACAACCCAGGGTTATTATGCCCAAAAAGGTTCTATATAAGGAGAAATCATAGAACTTTCATGTTTAACAGGTTATTTAAAATAGTCTATAGCAATAAAGTATGTTTAATTAATACACTCTGAAAAATGCTGGGTTGTTTTACTCAAATTTGGATCAAATATGGACAAATACAAATGTTGGGTTAAATTTTTAATTCAACAGTCTGATTTGTCCATATTTTACCCAAAATGTTATAACATTAAAAATGTATTAATTAAAACTAAATCCATAAAATTACCCGATGAACTCTGACAGAAACCTTTAATGTTCCATATAGAACCTTAGAGAAAGAAATAGTAAATTTAACACATACTGATGGGGCAAGTTGTCACAGTGAATCTGGCATTAAATACGTATTACAGCCTTTTCAGCAGAATTTGTATGAGAATATAAATTTGTTTCGGAACGTTCAGAGAACAGTCAAAAGTAACATTCCCATAATGTTTGCAAAATGGAACGTTTCTTTAATGTTACAGTTAAACTTTTTTAAAACATTAACGAGATGCTTAGAACATTCAGAAATAATGTTTTTATAACTTAATGGGAATGTGTTTGTAAGACTGAGGAAGAATCTTTCATCTGACCTTGTTTCTTTCAGCTTAAACGTTATTGAACGTCATACTATAATATAGTTTACAATAATGTGCCTTGAAATATGCTTGTGACCACACAAACACATGAAGAATATGCAAGTCAAATTTGTTTATATAACGATTTACATTCGCTTTCCTCATTTCAAAGTAGCTGAACAGAAATCTGTGCGTCTTTAATATTCAACAATATTAATGATCTCCTGCATTCACACTATTATATGAGAACTGAGCTGGACAATGACATCACAGTTTTCTCCTCTCTATATATAAATGAACTAAATTAATAACTTTTTTACAGCAGAAATGAATCATCACTGAACTTACTTAAGCTGGACTGTGACACTATTTTCTTCTGGAAACAAACTTTGTTGCATTATTTTCCTGTTATCTCTGTAAAGCTGCTTTGAAACACTGTTGTAAAAAGGGCTATATAAATAAAGGTGACTTGACTATAATAACGGCTCACTTTGTGGCAATCTAATCTAACTCTAAAAATCCTGGGTTGTTTCAACCCAAATCTGGGACAAATATGGACAAACCCAGCTGTTGGGTTACATTTTTAAATAAATTTTTTAACCACACGTTTGGGTTTGTCCATATTTGACCCAAAATTGGGTTAAAACAACCCAGCATTTTTAAAGTGTAGTAAATATGGACAAACCCAGCCGTAGAGTTAAATTTTTTAATTACATTTTTAACCACAGGTCTGGGTTTGTCCATATTTGACCCAAAATTGGGTTAAAACAACCCAAAGTGTATTATATTGTATTTATTCTGCCATAGTCTCTCAGTGAGTTTGATGCCTGTATGCGTGTTGGTTGTCTCCCGCTCGGGGTCCAGTGTTGTGGGGGGTCATCGGCCCCGGGCCCCGCGGTTCGTCGGCCTCGTCGGGCACAGGAGAGTTAATTGCTAGTTTGGAGGTTGACGCTGAGTGAAGTTGGCAGCCTGTGTGCAGAGAGCCAGTGAGATCCGCTGCATATTCACTCTGTCCGAGGCGATTGGCGCATCTGTCAGCGTTAGCCGCGCTCGAGCCGGACCCGTGCCGTAGCTCCGGGCCGCAGCCGCGCGCGCTGGACACTCACACGGGGCAGAAAGAGCCACATCGCATTTACAACTCAATTACAGCCACCTCGCCGGCCGAGAGCAGGGTCACCACACAGATGTTTCACGAGGAAAAGCCTTTTCTTTGTCAGATCGGTTTGTTGTGCGGTCGAGAGACGAGATCCTGCAGCGCCGCTGGAGAACTCGGACCCGGACGCGTGTTCCCGTCACGCACAGGTCTGCGTGCTCACCTGTGTATATCAGATACACACACGCCTGACTCAGTGTGTTCACTAATTATAGCCCTGAGAAGTTTGCTCATCGTCTCAGTCAGTCACATCAAGGTTACAGTGAAGCAATCGAACCTGCTTTTACTCTCACTGCCATCAGAATAACAGCTCGTAAGACTGTGACCCCTGTGTGACCCCTGTGTGACCTCTGTGACCCGTGTGTGTGTGGCATCGGCCCGTTACACTTTACACCTTGATTTGATTTGATTTATTAGACAAAAAAGTTGTGAAATACACTCATTTGTCAAGGATAACACAATAAAGTTAAAAACATATGCGGTCCTTGATTGTTAAAAGTGATCAGTTGACTTAACTTAAAAAAATCTAGTAAACCGATTGCCTTAAAATTATTAAGTAAATAAACTTAATGCTTAATTGAAAAAATTAAGTTATGTGAACTTGACAATTCCACATGACTTAATTTAGATTAAGCATGAAGTTGTCAGTCACATCAAGGTTACAGTGAAGCACTCGAACCTGCTTTTACTTTCACAGTCATCTGAATAACAGCTCGTAAAGACTGTGACCCCTGTGACCTCTGTGTGACCCCGTCGGCCCGTTCCACTTTACACCTTGCTGTAAATACAGAACATGTTGCAGCGGTTAAGAGCCGTTTGCACACTGATTATCTTCATGACGCTCGACAGATTTACATGAGGAGGAAGAGCACATTTGCACATTTGCATCTGAATTGTCAAAAATTAACATACAACCCAATCCTTGAGTGGTGAAACGTGCGTTTCTGTTGACGAAAATACTCAAAATGTAATTAAAATGAATGAAAACAGAACATCTGAAAATAAAAGACTATATAAAATATTGATAAGAATGTAATAGTATCTCAATGATACTAAATAACACATGACTTATTCATCTGTGGCCACGTTTTATTGATAATTTACTGTTGACAAAAATACGAAAATTCAATTCAAATTAAAACTGAAAATAAAAAAAACAACTTAAAATATTGATAACATTTTTTAATAGTATCTCAATGATACTAAATAACACTGATTCCTATGACTTATTCACCTGTGGCAACATTTTATTAATAATTTATTACATGTCGGCTGTACTCATTTGTTCCTTTGTTTTAATCAATTTAGATCATTAATAAGTGGGAACTAATTCTTAATTCATGGCTGTGATTTTTTTTCTGCTCCTAACTGGACAAAAATACTATTTCAAAAGTGGGTAATTTTTTCTCTATTCTATAACAAAACACACTACATTACAAATAAATGTATATTTTAAAAACATTGATTAAAGAGGATTGTGCACTTGCTGTATTTTTCAGGCTCTACTAGAACAGGTTTTCCTGCTTGAATGTTGATTATTTTCCTCATATTCTCCATTGTTGCGGCTCCTCTCTTCCCAGTCTGTCAGTAACGCTCTGTTTACTTCCTGTCTCTATGAAGCCCCTCCTTCTGAAAAGCACACTGTGCTCTGATTGGTCGGCTGGAGCAGTGTGTTGTGATTGGTCGAGCGCTTCGAGTGAGTTTGGGAAATGTCCCGCCCCTTACCATAACCGCCAGTTTAAAGGGATTCTATGCAGTTTTTTTAGCTTAACTGAACAGCTTCAGAGTTATTGAAATGGTTATATGACTTCTTTCGGGTTGAATGGTGGCCTTCTCGCACCCCCCTGGTGCCTGTGAGCGGAAAAATCTCACTTGCAACTTTGGTGCGGCGGGCCGCCGGCCTCAGCCTCAGGAAGTATCGCGAGATATCAGCTCTCGCGATGTAACATATTCCTTTACGGCACTGCACACATACACGCCCCCATCCAGGAAGGTAGAGAAGGATGGAGTTTGTCACAATATCGTCATGGCTGAGCCGGCATATAAGATGCAGAAAGCATTGTCGGTGGAACAGAGAAAGAGGAAACGGCAGACTGACCGAGCGAGGAGTCAGACACGAGCGTAATTTGCGGGTGTTATATGTCCCCATTGAAACATCTCGCGGCACGGATGTACCCATACAAACAAATAAAACATCTCCAGGTAATTCTAGTAGAGCATTCATTTCGT
>JAPDVR010000004.1:62343180-62485680 GCA_026230005.1 Gila orcuttii | reverse complement strand
CACACACACACACACACACACAATCTACCACACACACACACACACACACACACACACACACTTACACACACACACAATCTACCACACACACACACACACACACACACACTTACACACACACAATCTACCACACACACACACACACATACACACACACAATCTACCACACACACACACACACACACACACGCACACTTACACACACACACAATCTACCACACACACACACACACACACAATCTACCACACACATACACATACACACACACACACACACACATACACACACACACAATCTACCACACACACACACACACACACACACTTACACACACACACAATCTACCACACACACACACACACACACACACACTTACACACACACAATCTACCACACACACACACACACACACACACACACACTTACACACACAATCTACCACACACACACACACACACTTACACACACACAATCTACCACACACACACACACACACACAATCTACCACACACACACACACACACACACACACACTTACACACACACACAATCTACCACACACACACACACACACACACACACACACTTACACACACACAATCTACCACACACATACACATACACATACACACACACACACACACACAATCTACCACACACACACACACACACACACACACACACACACACACACACACACACACCTACACACACACACAATCTACCACACACACACACACACACACACACACACACACAATCTACCACACACACACACACACACACACACTTACACACACACAATCTACCACACACACACACACACACACACACTTACACACACAATCTACCACACACACACACACACTTACACACACACAATCTACCACACACACACACACACACACAATCTACCACACACACACACACACACACACTTACACACACACACAATCTACCACACACACACACACACACACACTTACACACACACAATCTACCACACACATACACATACACATACACACACACACACACACACACACACACAATCTACCACACACACACACACACACACACACACACACACACACACACAATCTACCACACACACACACACACACACACACACACCTACACACACACACAATCTACCACACACACACACACACACACACACACACAATCTACCACACACACACACACACACACACACTTACACACACACAATCTACCACACACACACACACACACACACACTTACACACACAATCTACCACACACACACACACACACACACTTACACACACACAATCTACCACACACACACACACACACACACACACACACACTCCTTCACTGTCGCCTTTTACGCCTTTGTTGCCATTGGCTTGGCTTGCTTTAGGGACATTTAATTTAATATTCAACAATATTATTGATATTGATCTTCTGCATTGACACCATTATATGAGAACTGAACTGAGCTGGACGATGACATCACGGTTTTCTCCAGAGCGGCTATATATATATATAAATGAACTAAATTAATATATTTTTTACAACAGAAATGAACCATCACTGAACTTACTTAAGCTGGACTGTGACGCTATTTTCTTCTGGAAACAAACTTTGTTGCATTATTTTCCTGTTATCTCTGTAAAGCTGCTTTGAAACACTGTTGTAAAAAGTGCTATATAAATAAGGCTGGACTTGACTGATCCAAACGTTTAAAAAAAAATTGTAAAAGCAACAAACTAACAGTAAAAGAATGACGTTAAAGTCCCACTGAAGCAGGAACACAGGGCGGGGCCTATCGAACAGCTCCTCCTCCTTTTTAAAACAGCCAATAGCGTTTAGTTTATATCACAGACCAGGGGCTTCATTTATAAAACCGGCCCTGAAAGAGCCGTACGCACTTCACACGCATACCTTATGATTTATGAAAACAATCTTGTGTATGAACATTAGAGACGGAGCAGTTTGGAGACACAGATGGAGAAAATCACTTTAATATTCATTATGAGTCATTGAACACTTTTCCTGAGGAATGCTGTGTTTTAATGTTTTATCTACAGCGAGGATTGCTTAGCATAATAATAGCGCACAAATATCAATAATGCACAATAAGGCCTTTCTGTCATTCAAAATTTGTTTTTTTATTCAATAATTGTTTTATTCAAAAACAAGGCAAGGATCGACTACTAAATGATTTTCATCAATGTAATGCGACGCGCATATCTCATATTCTCCTAATGTCTCGTATCGTTAAACATGGTATCTCGTAGATGAATATGCATATGCAAATGATATGCAGATGAGGATATAGTAGAAGCTCAGATGTGGTTCGTGAGGAGACGCATGTTCACACTCTTCCTCTGGGATTATAAAGGGGATTCTGCAGGTTCTGGCGTACACACACTTTATACGTCTGGATATTATTTGCTGTACGCCATTTGTGCCTTTCAGGCACACGAACACTTTTAGTGTTGTATACATATATAGTATGGTATACTCAGAGCAGTTGAGCTCAGTTTCCTCCTAATCTCCTTCATATCACTTTAAAATATCATTCTGTGCAGAATTCAAATGAGTCTGATATGTTTTCTCGATCATATGATCCGCTCTGTGATATCCTGTAACCAGCCTTTATTATGCGTTCATTAGCATGTTTACACAGTCTGAATCGTTCCCTATCCCCTATATAGTGCACTATGTGTCTTTCACCATGAAGACAAGTGAACAAGTGACTGATGTCAGCAGCAGCTTTAGTGTCTATTTATAACGTAGGGGGCGGAGCTTCAGATTATAGAGAGAATTTGATTGGACAGAAAATCTAATGAGAAGCTAAAGTGCAGTGTGATGTCGTCATATGAATTTTGTCATTGTTTTGTAGCACTTTAGTTTATAGATAACAGTAACGCTTATTCATACTAAAAGCCAAAAAACTTTGATTTCAAAGGGACTTTAAAGGTTTTACATGGAACCAATAAAGAACATTAATAAGAGTGTGTGCTGTAGCTGTGAGGATTTAAAAGAGCACCGCATACACTAGTGGACCTTTCTTTTCAAGAGTCTCGCAGAGTTTTTTTTTAAATAATATTACATTTTTTAAATAATAATAATTTAGGATGAATTTATAAACGAAACTATGGAAGCTTGTTTCTACCACAGAATAAAACATTTTAAAAGATAATTGCGACTTTTTTTCTCTCGCAATTGCGAGTTTATACTTCGCAATTCAGACATAATTTCTCAGAATTGCGAGTTATAAAGTCCAATTCTGAGGGGGAAAAAGACTGACATTTTCTAAGAACTGCAAGTTTATTTCTCACAATTCGGACTTTATAACACGCAATTCAATTGCGACTTTTTATCATGCAATTCTGACTTTATTTCTCCCAATTAGTTGAGTGTTATAAAGTCAGAATTGCGAGATATAAACATGCAATTCGGAGATAAAAAGTCTGAATTGTGAGATAAAGTCGTAATTACCTTTTTTATTTTTTATTCTCTGGCAGAAACAAACTTATGAAACCGCACTTGAGGTTGTAGTTCAGCAATTTCTTTCACTGACGATTTTTTATTTAAAACATTTTTTTATTGAACTTTCAAAATTACAAGTTCTTGACACATTTCTTTTACACATTTTCACATTTTGTAAGAATAGATTGAAACACAACAATAATTTTAAAAAAAGAAACAAACAAACAAAAAGAAACTTAAAAATAAAGGGCACCATAAACATATGTTAAATTAATTTAGCAGAGATATAGTACTTTGGGCTTTTAGATTTTTTAAAAAATGTACAGACCCTATAAACATTTTAAAGGCTGCTTTAAAATGAGCAAAAGAGAAAATACAAACAGACTTGATGGTTTTCCTGCCTCGGGTCCACTGCAGTTCCCGGTGAGTGAGTGAGTGAGTGAAGCGCGCGGCCTCTGGCGCCCCCTGGCGGTGAGGCGCGGAACGGCTTCAGTCTTTGTGCCGCCGCCATCTTGACCAGAATCCGGATAATCATCATCTGAACACACTGATTTACAGAAAACACACACGACTACAGGTGAGGACATGCATTTCAAACACAACGCAAACTAATCCTGACCCTAAACTCGACTCGTGTTACTCAAAATCACGTTTCGGCTCAGCGTTACCGCCAATACGGACCGGCAAACCTGCCGTTAGCAGCTCACGCTAGTTAGCCGTTAGCAGCTCCAAATCATCATAACAATAATAAAAAAAACGTAAAATATCTCAAGCACAGAACAAACTAACCCTAAACCCAGCTTTTGTTTCTCCACATCGCATGTCAGATCAGCGTTACAGTCAATAATGTGTTCGCAGCTCACGCTAGTTACTGTTACAAGCTCCAAATCATCATACAAATAAATACAAAACACATCTCAAACATTACAAAATCCAGCTGTGAGTGCAGTGTGTTGTGTTGATGAACTTCAGCGACACCCACATCTTATTTATTTATATTTATTATTAATATGTTACCAGGTTCACACTGTAACAGTTAATATCGTGTCTTTAAATCATGTTACATAACGACGTAAACAGAAAGAGTGTTTCCATCTGTCAGTCATCTGTGTCTTTTAAATCACTGTCAATCAAATGTTCACACATGTTCTAATTTGTTACACTGTTTATTTAAATGTAAGTTATGTTACAATATTTGATTCTATTATTTTAACGTTTTTATTATTATTCTATGTATTCCTATCTTATATTGTATTATTTACAGTCATGCCAATAAAGCAATTTTGAATTTGATGATGATGATGTATTATGATTGACAGTCAGACTGTCCTTATGAATGTGTGTCAGTGTTGATTTCTGCTCAGTGTGTGTCTTATGCTTTCTTTAAATGCTTAAAAAAATATATTAAGAAATTCTATTAAAACAATGCCATGTAGCTTTAGAGAGTTCCTCAATTAAGTAAATATTTACATTTGCTTCCAAACTCTACTACCAATACAGTCAAACCAAAAATTATTCAGACACCAGATATCATTTTTGATATATTTTTACTAGTGTGTGCAGGACACTATAGTTCATTTATGTAAGTGAGGAGAGCAAAATAAAGTAAACTGTGACATATTATACCCAAATATTCTTCATACAGTGACTACCAGTAAAAATTATACAAATTTGGGACCAAAAATGATTGGGACACTTTGAGCTGATCATGTTTTGCTGAAGTGTTTTTTCTTTAATAACTAATGCACCTTTTTACACCACAGACTGAACAACATGAAGCATTGCTTGGTGATTGGTTGAGCTAAACTGGTATTATCTAATTGTGTAGTTAAATTTAACAGCTGACAGATATTCAACATAATTCATGTGTGAGAGTCTAACAGAAGGACGGACAAAACCAGTGAAATATCAACTGATTTAATAACTCTGAGTTCTTCTCATATTTTATTACCATTTTCTAAACTATAGTGAATAAACTGTGATAATGTGAGAAATGTTGAAGGTGTCTGAATAAATGTTGGTTTGACTGTGTAATATTATTAGTAAGTGCAGTTCTTTGCTATATTACAGTAGTGATATGGTGAATATTATTAGTTAGTGTTCTGATGTGTACCGTGTGTTTCAGAGCGGCGATGGCCACTGCACCGTACAACTACTCCTACATCTTCAAGTACATCATCATCGGTGAGGAACAGCACACGGCACAACACGCTTTCTTACGCAGGATTTCTGTCTTGTTTCCAGTCCAAATGTCTAAAAACTCTTAAATCAAGATGCATTTACTAGAGGAGTAAAATGCCATACGGTATTATGTCTTGTTTTCTGGAGATAGACATCAGGATGAAGTGATTTGTTGCTTAAATAATCTTAACATAAACAGCATTATTTTTCTCACCCCATTGGTAGATAAAATTGCTTTTTTTAAGCAACAAATCATTTCATCTTGATTTAAGAATTTTTAGATATTTTGATTGGAAACAAGAGAAAAATACTGAATAAGAAAAGCATTTTTGCAGTGTAGTGTTGGATGTAACGCATTACAAGTCATTTGAGTTATGTAATCAGATTACTTTTTCAAGTTACTTGTAAAGTAACACATTACTTTTAAAATTTACAACAAAATATCTCTTTTCAACTTTTTCAAGTAAGTAACGCAAGTTACTTTGTTTTCCCATTTATTATGTTATATAATGGTGAGGAAATGTAACACAAAAGTAATGTTACGCATTACTTTCCTTAAGAAGTAACTAAGGCAACTAGTTACTTTTTAAGGGAGTAACGCAATATTGTAATGCATTACTTTTCAAAGTAACTTTCCGTTCGTCTCTTTCTCTCTCTCACACACACACACACACTCTCTCTCTCTCTCTCACACACTCACTCACTCACATCCTCTCTCTCTCTCTCTCTCTCACACACACACACTCTCTCTCTATCTCTCTCTATCTCTCTCTCTCTCTCTCACACACACACACACACACTCTCTCTCTCTCTCACACACACACACACACACTCTCTCTCTCACTCACACACTCACTCACTCACATCCTCTCTCTCTCTCTCTCACACACACACACACACACACTCTCTCCGCAGGTGACATGGGTGTTGGGAAGTCCTGTTTGCTGCACCAGTTCACAGAAAAGAAATGTGAGTATGAGACATCGATGATTGTCTGGCCTTTCCTTCAGCATGTCATGTCACACACACACACACACACACACACACACACACACACACACACACACACACACACACACACACACACACACACACACGATAGAGACGCAACCATCCTTTTTGCTGCTCTAAACAAACACCTCTGTGTGTTTCACAGTGTGTGTGTGAGATACTCACTCTGGGTTATTTTAGAGGGTCATGAGGAAGCGCTGAGACTGACTCCTCCTCCTCTTTATCACGTCATCATCAAACGGCTGACGGTCCAATACAGATTTAGACAGTCTTTCCTAACACTGACAAGCTTCTGAAGTTCTTCTCAATGATAAATTTGAGCTGTTTTTAAAGGGATAGTTCATCTAAAAATAAAGATTCTGTCATTAATTACTGTCCCTCATGTGTTTCCAAACCTGTAAGATCATCAATCATCTTCAAACACAAATAAAGGCATTTTTAATGAAATCTGAGAGATTTGTGTCCATTAACCGTCTATTCATCCAAGATTCTGACGCTTCAAAACATTGATAAAGAGATCATGAAATATGATCACGATCACTTTATATACGATCATGAAATATAAATGGAACAGTTTGATTCAAGTCTTCTGAAGAAACACGATCACTTTATGTACATTCACTGATCAATGTTTATATGTAAATAAAAGCTTAAATTAAATCTGTTCATCATATAAAGCACTTATATAGGGTAAACCGGTTTTCTGAAGATGAACAAAATTCTGCTTGCATCTTATTTATGCATTTAATTTTTTCTTTAGGTTTATTATAGGGCTGTTACAGTACATGTGTGAATACACTACAATACAATTACTGTGTGAGAAAAAAATCAAGTTTTCAGAGTTTTAGTGGCAGAACTACATTAAACTACTATGTATAATAATGCAATGGGGGAATATTTGTGTAAAAAGTGGCCTACATTATTTTAAATATATCTAGTCAGTGACAGAGATCAAGCATATTCATCTAAAATAATTCTGTTTTCAGCTTCAGAATCATGAATATTGTTATTCTGGTGTCTCTAGTGTCCTGTGCTTTGGGTTTCCAGCACCAAGTCCAAGCCTATTCACTTACACTCACAATGTAATATCAAATTTAGCATTTGAATTTCATTTGTAAACCTTTTATCATAAGTCTTTGAGTATTGCAATAATAACGTATCGTGATATGTGTCGAATCGTAACATGAGGGTATCGTCACACTCCTATTTATTTATGAATGCAGATGTTCTGTTGCATAACAAGAATCACGTTTTCGTGTGTGTGTGTGTGTTCTGCTGTCCTCAGTCATGGCCGACTGCCCGCACACCATCGGCGTGGAGTTCGGCACCAGAATCATCGAGGTGAGCGGGCAGAAGATCAAGCTTCAGATCTGGGACACGGCGGGCCAGGAGCGCTTCCGGGCCGTCACGCGCAGCTACTACAGAGGAGCCGCGGGAGCGCTGATGGTCTACGACATCACCAGGTGTGTGTGTGCGAGGGCTTTAAACTGAAGCCCGAACCCCAAATCATTTAACCCGACCCGTACGCTCATATTTTAAGCCCGAACCCGAGGTCCGTTTCTCACAGTAAATACCTTTTTTTTTTTTTTTGCAATCTGCTGTATTTTATGATTGCATGCAACGATAATTAACAAAATACATGTACAAACACCGTTTCACCACGGCACCTCTGTAACTCAAACATTAAACTTCAAAACAAAGTTTTGCACAACTATTTACACAAATATATCCTTCTCAGTGCGAGTTATGAAGCAAGAGAACAGCATCGACAGTTGATGGTTTCAGCCGTCCTCTGATTGTTGTGTTGTGACTGAAATGGTGCGCCGGAGCACATGCGCAAAACAGTTTTGTAAAATGATATCGACCTTATTCCTGATCTTACTGTGTTTTGAATTATGGGTGGCACTTCCGGTTTGGGGAACTTAAATCATAAGGTTGCCCTGCAAATAAAGCTGATCCGTCAGTTTGACTGGATGAGCTGTCAATTTTCCTTCATGATTTATTTTCAGACATCATGAGAATAACGTTACACTTGGTATTTTAATTATTTTTTCCCTTTGCAATCTGCTGTAAAAGTATGAAAAAGGACAACATATTTTAAGTATTTCAGTCACAACAACGCAACTAGAGGAAGACGGTGACGCTGAAACTGAGCACGTACTTTCTCTCTCGCGTGCTCATATTTACAATAACAACACAGCTAGCACACGGCACTCAAACTATATATATGTATAGCCTAAATGGTTCTTCTTAGTTACAAACCCGAACCCAACCCGAAACCAGACCTCTAGTGTTTGCACAGCTGTCACTCAACTGGTGCGGCTCATTTAGGGTCTGACGACGAGTGTTTATTAACGTGTCTGTACAGGAGAAGCACATACAATCACCTCAGCAGCTGGTTGACTGATGCCAGGAACCTCACCAACCCCAATACTGTGAGTTCAAGCCTCCATCCCACAGCATGTGCACCAATAAATCATATCTCAGCACCACAGCATCGGGCGGGCCTCTATTGACATGTACTTATAACATAGGAACTGCCTAGTAACCACTAAAATTATACTAGCAACGCCCTTGAAACCACCCAGCAACGCCCTAGAAACCACCCAGCAACGCCCTAGCAACCACCCAAAACACCCTAGCAACCATATCTGCATGAATAAGCCATATCTCAGCACCACAACGTTGTAGTAACATCGGGTTGGCCTTTATTGACACGTACTTATAACATAGGAACTGCCTAGTAACCACTAAAATTATACTAGTAACGCCCTTGAAACCACCCAGCAACGCCCTAGAAACCACCCAGCAACGCCCTAGCAACCACCCACAACACCCTTGCAACCATATCTGCATGAATAAGCCATATCTCAGCACCACAACGTTGTAGTAACATCGGGTTGGCCTTTATTGACATGTACTTATAACAGGAACTGCCTAGTAACCACTAAAATTACACTAGCAACGCCCTAGAAACCACCCAGCAACGCCCTAGCAACCACCCACAACACCCTAGCAACAACATCCGCATGAATAAGCCATGTCTCAGCACCAGCACATTGTAGTACCATAGGGTTGGCCTCTATTTGACAGGACAATGTATAGTATTGATAACATAAGAATTAGCAACTCCTTAGCAACCATCTATGACGACTATCAACACCCTAGCAACCACTGAAATCACCCTAGCAATGCTCTAGCAACCGCCCACAACAGCCTAGTCACCCATATCTGAACTTTATCTGCATGAATAAGCCATAGAAACATGCATAATGTCTTATGCTTGTAAGACATTGAGGTGGTTTGGCTCTGAGAGAGATGTTTCCCATGTGCTTGTGCAGGTCATTATACTCATAGGAAACAAAGCAGATCTGGAAGCCCAGCGAGACGTGACGTACGAGGAGGCCAAGCAGTTCGCTGAAGAGAACGGTGAGTAAAGCCTGTCCTCATGTGATGTGGAGCAGCGTTGAGTCCTGATCCTCATCTGTGTGTTTAATCTTCAGGTCTGCTGTTCCTGGAGGCCAGCGCCAAAACGTGAGTTATTCCAGCATGACGTGTGCTGTAAAATGCAATATTAATTCTCATAGCATTACTGACATATTGAACCATCTGTGTGTATTTCCCTGAACCCCAGACAATAGAGTCCAGACATCAGCAGAATACATCTCTCACTATATACTCACTAATATACTCAGTACTCACTATATACTCACTAATATACTCAGTACTCACTATATAGTCAAGTCAAGTCAAGTCAAATATATTTATATAGCGCTTTTCACAATACAGATTGTATCAAAGCTGCTTCACAGTATCAATCAAAACAACTTAATGTTTGTTTATTACTGGAAAAAAGACATCCAAGTTTGGTAGAGCTGATCAATGGTATGATTGGTTAATTAATTTGAATATCCCCAATATACTCACTAATATAATCAGTACTCACTATATACTCACTAATATACTCACTATATACTCACTAATATACTCAGTACTCACTATATACTCACTATATACTCAGTACTCACTATATACTCAGTACTCACTATATACTCAGTACGCACTATATACTCACTAATATACTTAGTATGCACTATATACTCAGTACTCACTATATACTCACTAATATACTCAGTACTCACTATGTACTCAGTACGCACTATATTCTCACTAATATACTTAGTACGCACTATATACTCAGTACTCACTATATACTCACTAATATACTCAGTACTCACTATATACTCACTAATATACTCAGTACTCACTATATACTCAGTACGCACTATATACTCACTAATATACTTAGTACGCACTATATACTCAGTACTCACTATATACTCACTAATATACTCACTATATACTCACTAATATACTCAGTACTCACTATATACTCACTAATATACTCAGTACTCACTATATACTTAGTATTCACTATATACTCAGTACTCACTATATACTCAGTACGCACTGTATACTATCTAATATACTTAGTACGCACTATACACTCAGTACTCACTATATACTCACTAATATACTCAGTACTCACTATATACTCACTAATATACTCAGTACTCACTATATACTCAGTACGCACTATATACTCACTAATATACTTAGTACGCACTATATACTCAGTACTCACTATATACTCACTAATATACTAAGTACGCTCTATATAATCAGTACTCACCATATACTCACTATATACTCAGTACTCACCATATACTCACTATATACTCAGTACTCACTATATACTTTTGCCAGCGCCAAAACGTGAGTTATTCCAGCATGACGTGTGCTGTAAAATGCAGTATTCTCATTGCATGACATATTGAACCATCTGTGTGTATTTCCCTGAACCCCAGACAATAGAGTCCAGACATCAGCAGAATACATCTCCCACTATATACTCACTAATATACGCAGTACTCACTATATACTCACTAATATACTCAGTACTCACTATATACTCACTAATATAATCAGTACTCACTATATACTCACTAATATACTCACTATATACTCACTAATATACTCAGTACTCACTATATACTCACTAATATACTCAGTACTCACTATATACTCAGTACTCACTATATACTCAGTACGCACTATATACTCACTAATATACTTAGTATGCACTATATACTCAGTACTCACTATATACTCACTAATATACTCAGTACGCACTATATTCTCACTAATATACTTAGTACGCACTATATACTCAGTACTCACTATATACTCACTAATATACTCAGTACTCACTATATACTCACTAATATACTCAGTACTCACTATATACTCAGTACGCACTATATACTCACTAATATACTTAGTGCGCACTATATACTCAGTACTCACTAATATACTCACTAATATACTCAGTACTCACTATATACTCACTAATATACTCAGTACTCACTATATACTTAGTATTCACTATATACTCAGTACTCACTATATACTCAGTACGCACTGTATACTATCTAATATACTTAGTACGCACTATACACTCAGTACTCACTATATACTCACTAATATACTCAGTACTCACTATATACTCACTAATATACTCAGTACTCACTATATACTCAGTACGCACTATATACTCACTAATATACTTAGTACGCACTATATACTCAGTACTCACTATATACTCACTAATATACTAAGTACGCACTATATACTCAGTACTCACCATATACTCACTATATACTCAGTACTCACCATATACTCACTATATACTCAGTACTCACCATATACTCACTATATACTCAGTACTCACTATATACTTTTGCCAGCGCCAAAACGTGAGTTATTCCAGCATGACGTGTGCTGTAAAATGCAGTATTCTCATTGCATGACATATTGAACCATCTGTGTGTATTTCCCTGAACCCCAGACAATAGAGTCCAGACATCAGCACAATTTCAGTTTATGCACATTTTCTCTCATTTTTAGATGAGAGAAATATACATGCGTAATGGACATTATCAACGTGCTAGCAGTTCACTCGATGTGCCCAGGTACAACGTCAAATTTGTCTTGTACTTTATCTAGCGTTTTATTCTAGTTTCTGGCACGAGATGTGTGTGATATTGTCAACAGTGTCTCTGTTGTTGTTTTAATGATGCAGAGGCTGACAGTATTGAGTATTACTCACAAAAAAACACATCTTGATAGTCAAGTCACATTTATTTCTACAGCACTTTTTACAACACAGAGTGTTTCAAAGCAGCTTTACAGAGATAACAGGAAAATAATGCAACAAAGTTTGTTTCCAGAAGAAAAATGCGTCACAGTCCAGCTTAAGTAAGTTCAGTGATAATTAATTTTGATTAAAAAAAATTTATTAATTTAATTTATATATATATATATATATATATATATAGCCGCTCTGGAGAAAACAGTGATGTCATCATCCAGTTCAGTTCTTGTATAATAGTGTCAATGCAGGAGATCAATATTATTGTTGAATATTAAATTAAATGTTAAATTTAATGTCCCCAAAGCAAGCCAAGCCAATGGCAACAAAGGTGGAAAATGGCGACAGTGAAGGAACCAAAACTCCATCAGTGAAAGAATGGAGAAAAAAACCTTGGGAGAACCCAGACTCAGTCGCTCAGTCCTCCTCTGGCCAACGAACGAACAGTGTATGATAATGATTCAGGCAGCATTATAGGTCAGAGGTCAGATTGGTTTGGAACAATCAGAATATTATCCAGTTCATCTGGTTGAAGACCGGAGTCACACCGGTATGGAGAGTGTGTTGAGGATCAGTGGCGATGCTGTCGTGTCGATGAGGCCTTCACAGGGAGAGTCTAGTGGACACAATCTCTGCTCACACTTCAAGGATGCGTTGTAGCCGTGTTCAGGCGCAGGTCCACCATCTGATCTGGATCCGGCCCGGATCCGGCTGATTACAGTAAACCTCGGAATAAACAGAAAGACTGACATTAGCGTAGATTCCATTCTTCATGACGTAATGGGTACATCAGGTGTTATAGGAAGTGTTCCCGGTTCCGGCTGACCTAATTTATGCAGCCTAATAATCATTTAACTGATTTGAATAATAGGAATGTATAATTTTCTATGTGTATGCCAGTTTAAAGAGATGTGTTTTTAGTCTAGATTTGAACTTATAGACTGTCTCTGCTTCCCGGACAATGTTAGGAAGATTGTCCAATACAATAGGCTAGGCTATAAATAAATGGACAGTTTTTATGATGTAGGCTGAAAATGAGCTTCCCCTCTTTGAAAGACCAGCAGTCGCCACTGGGTACGCCATACTGAACTTTTGACCGATAAGACATCTCTTCATTTACTGCTACAAACTGATAACGGTCAGATAAGTGTGATTTAAACCATGCTAGTGCAATTCCACTAATGCCAACATCATTTTCGAGTCTATTTAAAAGAATGTTGTGATCGATAGTGTCAAATGCAGCACTAAGATCGAGTAACTCTAATGGAGAGACACAACCACGATCGGATGATAAGAGCAATTGATGGAGACTTATCCATCAACGTGATTGGCTAGGAAGAGAGTAATCGGTCTCATGAGTCTGCATAGAAAACTTTAACCTCAGCAGTAGATGGTGCCAACTATTGCGTACAATGTTAATAACTTCCGCTAGTGCCACGTTCATAATACAGGAATTCCCATTGATTTACTTAAGCATATAGAGATACGCGCAATCTGTTCTGAGCCTCTCCCTCGTTGACTCCTGATTAGTGTACTAAAAATAACTTTAATCTTTTCATCTCTGTAATAGTCTTTCCCTGTTGTTTTTGAAGATGTATTTTATTACTGATAAGTGATGTATTAAAAAAAAAAGCTGTCAGTTGAAATCAAAGCATTGTAGGGGGATATAGATATTCTCTCTGACAAACAGCTAAATAGCATGTGACTTACACTATGTACCGTGTTTTCTATATTTTTAAATCAGTATACAGGGTTTATTATAAGGGGGTAGAATCCGCAGTTCTCACTATATACTCGGTACTCACTATATACTCAGTTCTTACTATATACTCGATACTCACTATATACCCACTATAAATTCAGTACTCACTATATACTCAGTATTTACTATATATACTCAGTACTCACCATTCACTATATACCTACTATAAATTAAGTACTCAATATATACTCAGTACTCACTATATACTCAGTACTCAATATTCTCAGTATTCACTATATACTCACTACTCACTATATACTCACTATATTCTCAGTACTCACTTTATTCTCAGTACTCACTATATTCTCAGTACTCACTATATACTCAGTACTATACATACTCAGTACTCACCATATTCTCAGTACTCACTATATTCTCAGTACTCACTACTCACTTTATACTCCGTATTTACTATACATACTCAGTACTCACTATTTACTCAGTACTCACTATATACTCAGTACTCGCTATATTCTCAGTACTCACTATATACTCAGTATTTACTATACATACTCAGTACTCTTCATTCAGTATATACCCACTATAAATTCAGTACTTACTATATTCTCAGTACTCACCATATACTCAGTACTCACTATATACTCAGTACTCACTATATTCTCAGTACTCACTATATACTCAGTACTCACTATATACTCAGTACTCACCATATACTCAGTACTCACTATATACTCAGTACTCACTATATACTCACTATATACTCAGTACTCACTATATACTCACTACTCACTATATACTCAGTACTCACTATATTCTCAGTACTCATCATATACTCAGTACTCACCATATACTCAGTACTCACTATATACTCAGTACTCACTATATACTCAGTACTCACCATATACTCAGTACTCACTATATACTCAGTACTCACTATATACTCAGTACTCACTATATACTCAGTACTCACTATATTCTCAGTACTCACTATATACTCACTACTCACCATATACTCAGTACTCACCATATACTCAGTACTCACCATATACTCAGTACTCACCATATACTCAGTACTCACTATATACTCAGTACTCACCATATACTCAGTACTCACCATATACTCAGTACTCACCATATACTCAGTACTCACCATATACTCAGTACTCACCATATACTCAGTACTCACTATATACTCAGTACTCACTATATACTCAGTACTCACTATATACTCAGTACTCACTATATACTCACTACTCACCATATACTCAGTACTCACCATATACTCAGTACTCACCATATACTCAGTACTCACTATATACTCAGTACTCACTATATACTCAGTACTCACTATATACTCAGTACTCACTATATACTCAGTACTCACTATATACTCAGTACTCACTATATACTCAGTACTCACTATATACTCAGTACTCACTATATACTCAGTACTCACTATATACTCAGTACTCACTATATACTCACTACTCACCATATACTCAGTACTCACCATATACTCAGTACTCACTATATACTCAGTACTCACTATATACTCAGTACTCACTAT
The DNA here is from genome assembly GCA_026230005.1 of Gila orcuttii. NCBI lineage: Eukaryota > Metazoa > Chordata > Actinopteri > Cypriniformes > Leuciscidae > Gila > Gila orcuttii. The sequence continues at coordinate 62,469,503 of JAPDVR010000004.1, read as the reverse complement.
ATACTCAGTACTCACTATATTCTCAGTACTCACTATATACTCACTACTCACCATATACTCAGTACTCACCATATACTCAGTACTCACCATATACTCAGTACTCACCATATACTCAGTACTCACTATATACTCACTACTCACCATATACTCAGTACTCACCATATACTCAGTACTCACCATATACTCAGTACTCACCATATACTCAGTACTCACTATATACTCACTACTCACCATATACTCAGTACTCACCATATACTCAGTACTCACTATATACTCAGTACTCACTATATTCTCAGTAATCACTATATACTATAAACATGGCACACTTGTAATCAGTGTGTTGACCTCCTGTAAGCTTATAGATGACAGGCGTGTGTTTGTTGTCGCAGAGGTGAGAACGTAGAGGATGCTTTCCTGGAGGCGGCGAAGAAGATCTACCAGAACATTCAGGACGGCAGTCTGGATCTGAACGCAGCAGAATCAGGTGTTCAACACAAACCATCAGCGCCGCAGGGAGGCCGGATCACCAGCGAACCCCAGCCGCAGCGGGAGGGGTGTGGCTGTTAATGACATCATCATCATCATCACACACACGAAGCCCAGCCGCAGCGGGAGGGGTGTGGCTATTAATGACCACCATCATCATCATCATCATCACACACACACATGAACCCCAGCCGCAGAGAGAGGGATGTGGCTATTAATGACCATCATCATCATCATCATCACACACACACATGAACCCCAGCCGCAGAGAGAGGGATGTGGCTATTAATGACCACCACCATCATCATCATCACACACACACACATGAACCCCAGCCGCAGAGAGAGGGATGTGGCTATTAATGACCACCATCATCATCATCATCACACACACACACATGAACCCCAGCCGCAGAGAGAGGGATGTGGCTATTAATGACCATCATCATCATCATCACACACACACATGAACCCCAGCCGCAGAGAGAGGGATGTGGCTATTAATGACCATCATCATCACACACACACATGAACCCCAGCCGCAGAGAGAGGGATGTGGCTATTAATGACCATCATCATCACACACACACATGAACCCCAGCCGCAGAGAGAGGGATGTGGCTATTAATGACCACCACCATCATCATCATCACACACACACACATGAACCCCAGCCGCAGAGAGAGGGATGTGGCTATTAATGACCACCACCATCATCATCATCACACACACACACATGAACCCCAGCCGCAGAGAGAGGGGTATGGCTGTTAATGATGACATCATCATCACACACACGAACCCCATCATCATCATCACACACACAAACCCCATCATCATCATCACACACACACATGAACCCCAGCCGCAGAGAGAGGGATGTGGCAATAATGACCACCATCATCATCATCACACACACACACATGAACCCCAGCCGCAGAGAGAGGGATGTGGCTATTAATGACCACCATCATCATCATCACACACACACACATGAACCCCAGCCGCAGAGAGAGGGATGTGGCTATTAATGACCATCATCATCATCATCATCACACACACACATGAACCCCAGCCGCAGAGAGAGGGATGTGGCTATTAATGACCACCACCATCATCATCATCACACACACACACATGAACCCCAGCCGCAGAGAGAGGGATGTGGCTATTAATGACCACCATCATCATCATCACACACACACACATGAATCCCAGCCGCAGAGAGAGGGATGTGGCTATTAATGACCACCACCATCATCATCATCACACACACACACATGAACCCCAGCCGCAGAGAGAGGGATGTGGCTATTAATGACCATCATCATCATCATCATCACACACACACATGAACCCCAGCCGCAGAGAGAGGGATGTGGCTATTAATGACCATCATCATCATCATCATCACACACACACACATGAACCCCAGCCGCAGAGAGAGGGGTATGGCTGTTAATGATGACATCATCATCACACACACGAACCCCATCATCATCATCACACACACAAACCCCATCATCATCCTCACACACACAAACCCGATCATCACACACACACACAAACCCCATCATCATCATCACACACACAAACCCCATCATCACACACACACATGAACCCCAGCTGCAGAGAGAGGGGTGTGGCTGTTAATGACGACATCATCATCCTCATCATCACACACACACGGCCCGGTCTCGGCCCAGAGGGGGGAGGTGTCACGGCTACGTTCGTTCATTTGCTCCTATCTTTCTCTTCATCTGTCCATCTTGCTCAGTGTTTTCTTATTCCCTCATCATCCTCCGACTAATCACATGACGCATCGGTATAGGAGAGAAGAATCTGCTGAACACCAATCAGGCTCTTTTTTTATTGATATTCGTTTTCTAGCTCGTCACATTCATCTGCAACGAGACCTGTAGCTGAAAGTAAGCATGATCGTGTTTCTCGGGTCGGTCACCGACGGGACGCCCGTCTGACGCTCCTGTAGATAAAGCACTCTGAATAACATACACATCTGTAAACGTGACTTGATTCCACGAGATCCCAGATTTAAAACGGAACGAAACACACGCGCGAGTGTCAAGGGTTGGACAGCTTTATGAATCGAAGACACTTTATGGAAAGATGATTCTTTCTTCTCTTCTGCTCCTTGATCATTCGTTCGTTCGTCTGTCCTTACCACTGTAATTTTATGTTGCCTTATTGTTATTCATGTTAATATTATTACTATCACGGTTTAATCTTTACTAGCTCAACAGTTTGGAGTTGAGTTTGGTTTTACAGCACTGCAACTGTTTTTGTATAGATCTATGAAATGTGATGGAAAATGCTCCAGTTGTTTAGCCTGTACAGTAAACGGCTGCGCCATTGGCTTGTATATTAACAACACAAGACTTCTTGTGAAGCAGCATCTGTGTCTTAATTCAGTGTACGTACCATATGAGATCTGATTTAGCGGCTGTATATAAGGCTGTGTCTGTTTGTGATGTAACTGACTCCTCACGCAGAAAGAAGACGGTCACAAACTCTCGAAACGGGCTCGTTTTACTTCGAATCAGATCTTTACTGATCGAAGGACGAACCGTCTCTGTCTGAATGACCCAGTAAAAACAGTACATATGTATAAACTCTGAATGAGCTGTGCTAACTTTGAAAATCTGTTTTGTGTATGTATATGATTTTAAAATGTTGACTTTTTGATTTTAACGACAACATTAAATATGCTCTAGACAGAAAACGGCTGTTTCATTCTGAACAAACCAGGTTTTATCAAATGTAATGATTTCAAATATCTTCAGTGGAATAAGAAAAGTCAAAATTATGATTTCAAGAGGTCTTAAATTTGGGGACGGCAAACAGCAATTGAGATATGGCTAAATGTGATTATTAATCTTCAAAAGGCTACAATTTAATGGAATAAAAACGCTTGTTCTACTGGCCGCACTTTCAGAGCGTGAAGTGAATTTAAAAAATCTAGAATATTATGTACAATCAGATTTTAAATACATATTCATTTTATCTCTCATTTTTAACTGATCTATCATTTTAATATGCATTTTGTGGAAGAATATTGTTGTGTCTGAGCTTTGTTTCTCTGCGGATGAATATGATTATCTTGCAACTCATTAAACATTCATTCAGAGATATAATCAGTTTAGATGAAAGGATCTCAAGCTGAAGATTTACTGTAGTTTTACACATTAATAATAAACACGGTTCTCCAGCGCTACTAATTCCAGCCACTTTTGTTTATGAATATGACGAGACATGCACAGCAACATCCCGACAGCTCCAAAATATAAACTCTTATAATAGGCTTACCATAGTAAATCAGGAGGAGACAAAACACATTTTGTATGTATTGACTTAATTTTGTTCATTTTGAACAAAAAAAAAGTTCGTGTACCTTTTAAAAAAATGGCTTAAAGGCTAAAATGGGAAGTTTACCACTTTATATAACTAGTTTTTTTCAACACGTATAAGTTGAACGGTATATATGTGTGTAAATCATTAATTTTACATTTATTTTATGGTTACCATAAACATTGACTTACATGCCCCCCTAAATACAGCATTACATTTTTGTGCCACTCTTCAAAAGCCTTAAATTTGATTTGAACAACCCTGCAGATACCCTAACAAACAGGTTTAAAATGAAGACCAGAACTACATGAACATGCATAACATGCGGAAGGACAGCACTAGAACAGAGGATGGACAGGACAGCAACATGAACTCTTTATGTTGTTCAAGTAGCAAAATTTCTTTGTATTTTATGCAACACAAAATTGCACCAAGGTTACAGGAAGAATCAACAGAAAAGAGAAAGCAAGTGTATTTACAAAGATGAGTCTACAAAAGGGTGAGGCTTGAATACACATTTAAAAAGTAGTGGCATGATTTGGAAGAGACAAAAACAAAACAGAAAACAAGAAAAGTCAACACTGGAAGTACCGTGTTGAATTAAAGGCAGCTTGTGGTTGGCTTTCTCCTCAGGCGTCACAGTCAGATGGAAAAGAGTTGGAAAAGACAAACTAATACTGAAAACAATGCATTATTTCAATTACACAAGCTTTTAGTAAGACAGTCATTGACTCAGACATCCTCAATGAGAATTATAATTTTAAGACAGGCGTGTGGTCATTGGATAAAGCCGTTTCCATCAGTGGTGTGTGGAAAACCTTTCAAATGACATCAAGTGGTAAATGAAGGACATTACAATAAAAACATCTATACATATACTGCTTCTTAAGCTCTGATTCTCACTTCCAAGTCTTTCTCCTCGAGACAGTAGTGTTTCATTCGCTCTTTAAGGCCACTGTGTATTTGGGAATTTCATGTACTGTATGTAGTGATTGTGCTGAAGGAACACTTGTTCAAAACCCTTGACAGGATCAGGAAAAGCTGGGAAAATCCATCAGTTAAACGTCATTCATGGCACAGTGTTGCAATCATACAATTCGTAATCAGTCGGTTTAAAAAATGAAGTTCCTCATTTCACAGGGACCGTTCACATCTCACAGCAAAGCCCTTTCTTGACCAATCCACACAAAGAAAAAGAGTTCAGTCTTTGTCAATACTATGATCTTGAATGTTTCTTTTATATATTTTGATCCCTAAAAAAATATTGGAAATTGTGAGGCACGTGAGGTGTTTTTCGGTCACAATCACCTGCAATGCTGAGATAATGCTCGCTTTGAGAAAATGCAAGAAAAGTCAAAGTCAAGTTGTGGAATTGCTTAGAAACACGACTCGGACCTTTCCACCTTAAGATCGCCAAACGAACTTTCGAGGACCTTTCCCCTGTTTTAGTGTTGTTCGTAAATGTTTGGCATGAGGTGGGTTCCCTTGAAGAGAGCATCCACCCAGAGAAGGATCCAGGTATTGATTGCATCCACGCTTTTCTCCGCTACCTCTGAACGATGTCAGTGATCTCCTTGACGGAGGAAAGCAGCTTGGAAAAGTCTTGAGGAGTGTTGGCTCCCCCGGTGGCCGCAGGGCAGATCTGCAACTCACGAAGACTGCTCTCCAACTTATTGATGGCTTCTCGGAAAGCAAACTTGTTGCGCATCTGTTGGATAGACTCGACGAAGCTCACGCAAAACTTGGAGAGGTTCTTCCCGGCCTCCAACACGGCACTATGGCTCCCGGTTTGCTCCGAGATCCGTCCGATCGCGGCTCGCAGAATATCTGTGCTGTCCAAGACCATCTCACGCGTGATGCAAGAGTTGGAGAGTCTTTCCGACGGCTGGCGCGTTTTCCTCAACGAACGGCGAGTCGTTATGAGGGGAATGAAGTTCGATCCGGGTTCTCCGACAGTCGTTCCCATTCCCGGAAGCTGAGCACTCGGAGAAGTAGGAGAGGTTTTAGTGGGAGGAACTTTCAAGGTGTTTTTCTGCAATTTCTTGGCACTTTCTTGGGAAAGACTTCCCTTGCCTTGTTCTGTGGATCCGGGATTAGAAGGATTCACTTCAGGACCCTTGATTTTGGTATCCGAAGACACATCAAAAGTAGGACTCCTCGAAGTCTTCCCAGATTTGGTGCTCGAGACGGGAGGCGGAGGAGGAGGAGCAGGTTTCGGTTTCGCGAACTTTCCCTTCTCCCGTTCTCTTTGTCCAGGGATTTCCGAGGTTTGCTTGAGCCTACGAGGTCTGATCTCATCCAGAGTTGGAAACACATTGGGTTTGAAGAGCTCTGCTTGCAAGGCACTCGTTTTAGAGGTTTCCGTTTGCGGGCGCCTCCCGAGCTTCGGCGTCAGAGTCAAAGGACTTGATCCGGGACTAGACTCCGAATCCTTGAAGACTTCATCCGACACATCCTCGGTTTTCTTGGGAAGGCGTGGAGGCGGGGTTAGGGTTCCACCTCTCTGCATGCAATCTGCTTTTTTGCGAGGCAAAGCCGGCTTGCCTCCGATGGTTCCAGACTCGAAGTGAGAAGACTGGATGTCGCGAGGCAAAGTGACCGATTTCCATTCGGATCGCTCCGATCCTGGAGGCATGCAAGATGCGGATGAAGACCTTAGGAAGCGCTTTGAGTTTGACATTGGGTCTTCTTCTGCTGGCGGAGTTGTGGCGAGTTTCCCTGATGTTGTTCCCGTGCCCTTTTTCCTTGAATGAGAAGGGAAGAGCTGACCGGGATACACCAGGGCTCCATTGGTGACTCCGGACCCAATCAATTTGGAAGGATCAATGGCTTGCAAGGCATCATTGGCTGAAGCCCCGTTGTTGAAATCATCCCTGCAATCGGGACCCAGTCCTCTCCGATCCAGGTGCCCATCCATCTTCCCGAACGAGCTGGAACGTTTCGGGGGCGCCGGAGCCGTTCTCTTCTTTTTCTTGATGTAACTGAAGGGATTCATCCGGAACTTATCTTTATCTTTAGTCAAGAGCCGATCATCTTCGTTCAAGTTGCTGTCGAGGAGAGGCCTCGGGATCATCGGGAGCTCAGGCTCTGCTGCGTCTGTAAAGGGTTCAACTCTTATTAGTATCGCTCACTAATCACAGGGAATTAAAGGGATAGTTCCCCCAAAGATGAATATTAGCCCATGATTTACTCGCCCTCAACTCATCCTAGGTGATTCTTCTTTCAGACGAATACAATCAGAGTTATATTAAAAAATGTCCTGGCTTTTCCAAGCTTCATAATGGCAGTGAATGGCTGTTTCTGTTTTTAAGTTGTTAAAATTGCATCTATCCATCATAAAAGTGCATCTATAAGAAAAGATGCACTTTTATGATGGATAGATGCACTTTTATGGACTTCAAATCAGAAACAGCCATTCACTGCCATTATAAAGCTTGGAAGAGCCAGGACTTTTTTTTTTTATATAACTCTGATTGTATTCTAGCCCTTTAACTAGACAGAGCACAGCTTACCCGGACTGTCACCATCTCTACTGTCCATATGTCTTCGTAGTGTCCTCGTCTTAGTGGGAAGTTCTGGGGCCTGTTGTATTGGACCCAGTGGCAGCTTCTTACCTTTCTTCCCCAACTCTTTCTCCACCTCTGCAAACCATGAACATTTAAAACATGAGCCACAGGTAAGGTACATGCAAATCTCTCTATACCTACTGAGATAAGTTAACTTTATTTATATAGCACCTTTCACAGACAAGAAGGGTCACAAGGTGCTTCACAGTAAAATAAAAAATAGAAAAAATAAAACAAATAAAAACAACAACATACAAAACCATATGGCTAGTTAAATGCTTGTCTAAATAGATGTGTCTTAAGGTGTTTTCTAAAAGTTTCCACAGACGCCAAGGCCCTCAAGGCTAATGGAAGAGATCCAGAGCCTTGGAGACACCACACAGGAAGCACGATCACCTCTTGTTTTAAAACGTGTTCTGGGAACAGTTAAAGGGTCTTGGCCTGAAGACCTCAAAGAGCGACCAGAAGTGTGTGCGTGCAATAGATCCTGGATGTAAGAGGGAGCTTGACCATGCAAGGCTCTGTAAGTAATGGTTGAAATTTTAAACTGCACTCTAAAACTAATTGGAAGCCAATGAAGAGCCTTAAGCACAGGTGTAATATGTGATCATCAGTTGGTCTTTGACAAAAGTCTTGCAGCTGCAATCTGTACAACTTGCAGTTTTTCCATGGAGGATTTGTTTAAACAAATGTACAGTACATTGTAATAATCCAGACGAGAGGAAATAAAAGCATGAACAAGCATCTCCATCTCTTCTCTAGAGATAAAGTCATACCATCAGAGATACTGGACTCTTGAAACATAGTCTCAAACGCCTGGTGGGTTTCAGCAAAAGAAGGTCGCTCTGCAGGGTTCCATCTCCAACCTAAAGACACAAGCACTAAAGTCAGTCCAAACGGCAACTTAAGACCAGTAGATGTATTCATTTTGACCCGAAACAAATTATTATTATTCTTTTTTAAATTGAGTGTTCATCAGAGGGGTACAAGACCTGAGGACTTTTGTCACACTTGAACCACGAATAAATAAAATTGAATTGAGTCGAGTAGTTTTGTGGTTAAAATTTAAAATAGTAACAAATCCTTTCATCATGGGTCAATCTGACCCCCTTAGGAATGAATGGAATGCAAGGAATGCTTCGGTACACATAGAAAAACCTAAAAATGCTCAAAAATCAAACTAAAAATGCTAAAACTTTACCAAAAAAAGATTTTATATTGTGTACATCTGTATCTGAATGCACACTGAATTTAACTGGCTTTAGGACCCAGCGGAACAGCTCATTTGCTCCATATAAGCCCCTTTCACACAGCGCGTTGATCCCGGGAAATTGCCAGAACACCTTCTGTGTGAACGCAAACACGACCCGAGATTGATCCCGGGTTGGGGACCTAGTAACATTGCCGGGATCAGTCCCGGAACGCGCGCTGTGTGAACAAAAGCCGTAATCAATGCCGTGTCGTAATGATGACGCTGAAGTGAAGTGAAAGCAGGAGTGAAATGGTATGTAATGCGCTAGTTTATGATCGAATCAGAGAAAAAAATGCACAAGCGTGGTTTCTCCAGAGAGAAATAGACGCTGCTGAGACATTACATGTCACATCGATGTCACGTGTCTTTACGGGATTTTTACGGGTTGTGTGTCAACGCACTCTCTGATTCCGGAAAATCACTGGCAGTGTGAATGAACCAAAATCAAACGAACCCGGGTCAAATCCTTTATCCGTGTATTTTCCGGAATCTCTGTGTGAAAGGGGCTTTAGAGGTATAAGGTCATCTAGTGGCTAGAATCATGAAATATCATGTATATTATTATTTTTTCCACAAGAGGTCTGCAAAGACACCCAATGTAAGATATTTTAAGCTGAATTAAAAGGGTAATGCATGAAATTGTTATTTTGAATTTAAGTTAAAAGAATGTGAGGAATGTGCTTAAATTACTATTTATTTATTATTTATTGATCAAATCTAGTAATTTAAAGGTCAATAAAAAAAAAAAAATAAAAAAAAATTAAGTACACTTTTAGGGCTTTGGTTCATTTTGACCCACAAGGGAAAGATATGTTACAAAGTGCGAGGGAACGACACAGTTTACTTGTAATCATATTGGAGTCACTTTTCTTTAATAATCTGAAGAGCTGCTTACAGGCCCGCATGAGCTCATAGACTTTCTCTGGGCATCCCTCGGGTCGGTCCATGCGGTAATCTTTCTCTAGTAGCTCGTAAACTTGGGACAAGTCGATTCCAGGATACGGAGACATCCCATAGGTGGCAATCTCCCAAAGCAGGACTCCAAATGCTGAAGAGTTCAAGCAAGAAGTTCAGTTCGACACAAGCATCAACAGCATCAGCATCTCATTGATCTTTGCTTACCCCACACATCGGACTTGATGGAGAACTTGTTATAGGCCAGGCTCTCCGGTGCGGTCCATTTAATGGGAAACTTGGCTCCGGCGTGGGCTGTGTATGTGTCTCCCGTCATCAGGCGACTCAGTCCAAAATCTGCCACTTTAACCAAGTGGTTTTCCCCAACTAAGCAGTTTCGGGCAGCTAGATCCCTGAAACAAGAATCAGATTGTAACTGGAAACATGTCATTTCCTACAGTTGACTAATTCTATGTTGTACCTTTGTCCTGTATCTGATTTTTTTCTGCATAGAATGTTAAAACTGGAATCGTGTGATAGGGAAACTCTCCAAAAAATTGCACACATCGCAATAATTACATGGAAACTGTAGCCGCGTTTCCATCACCCTTCAAATTGCGCAAATTGAAATTGCGAATTGCAAATACGCCCAATCAAAACACGACAATTTCGCAAAAACTCACATTTATTGCAAAAAAGTGTTTGCGCTCGCATGAGGAGGTTTTTCAGGCAATTCGAAAAGGAATATTTCACAAAACTGCAATGGAAACAGTTTTTGTGCATTTACAGTCACCTGACGTAGATGATGCGCTGTGTTTGGACAGAATACCAGACAGTAGGGGTGTCACGATTCTCCAAATCCTCGATTCGATTACATTTTCGATTCTAAGGTCACGGTTCGATTCGATTCTCGATTTTTACTTCTTTTTTTTTTTAAGCACAGGTTGCTGTTGCTCCTAAAAAGCTGACATCAGTTCATCGCAATCTCACACATCTCTGTTATTATCAGTAAAGCTGACTGCACAATGAATCTTTCATAATATATAGCCAACACTTTGTTTGTTATAATTAGAGGATTTGCCAGCTTACAGAATTTAGCACTGAACAAAAAGTCAGTTTTGAGCAGTGAGGAGAGTCTATCTTAAATGCTTCTGATTGGCCATTGCGTTCAAGAAATCAACACATATGTCTGTGATTGGCTACATCGCTCAACGCTGCAAACATGTTATAAATAGAAACTCTGGCCTGTAAATCGTTTCTATTTTGTTTTAGTTGTTCTAGTTGCTTTTCTGCAACAGATAAATAAAAATGTATTAGTTTTTATATGTTTTATTCATAGATATTTGTAGTTTGCGGGAGTCCCGCGAATCGTTTTATTCTCCCGCACACACCGAGTGAGTGCATTACCGCCCGCGCTCGCACTCGGCCATCAGATCTAGTCCCGCGCCGCACTCTATTGCGTTGGGAGTGCACGTCTCTAGATCAAGAGCCCGAGGATAGTGACGGGAAATATCGGGCCGGGTCGGGTCAAGTTCGGGCTCGGGCAGAGAATCTCAGTTAGAGGACTCACAGCCTTTCAACACGTGTGTTTGTTTTTTTCCGCGCTGTGATGAGTCGTTCATTGGCTCTGTCACGCGACAAATGAACAAAAGACTCGGAAGGTCAAGTAATTATTAATGTTCCCTGTACATTATTTTTGACTGCATTATAATGATTTCTTAATTGAGAACATGATCAAGATTGCGTAGGTGGGTGTGTTCGGGGAATTTGCCTGTTAAAAGTATAACATTTAAAGCCCCTGAAATGACTAGAAAAAATATTAGTTAATTTTGATGAGCGAGATTGAACAATGAGAGTCAGTAAAACGCGACATGGGGGCGTGGCAGCATCGACGATTCCATTTTTTATTTCGATTTTTGAGATTGTGAATTAATTTCGATCGATTTCGATTTAAAATCGAAATCGTGACACCCTTACCAGACAGAGTTCTTTATTAAACTCTATTAAAGAATTACAGGAATACTGGATTCTAAACCTCAAAGAAATGCCACAATCACGAGCTGGAAGCAGAAATAATAATAATAATAATAATAATAATAAACATTTATTTGTATAGCACTTTTCATACATAGAATGCAACTCAAAGTACTTCACATGCATAAAATCAAATAATACAATCACACAATGTAAATATAAAAATATTCGTAAACAACTATAAAGGTTCAGCGTGTAAAATAAAGTAAATTGGCAATATAGTTTGATCTCAATATCCATATAAAATAAAATAAATAAAACAATGAGAAAAAATTAGAAGGTAAAATAGAACATTAAACTGACTTACACAGCTATGTTATATTACAACACCATATTGTTTTATTGATCCTTCAAAAAGATATATCTTAACCTTTTTTTTTATAACACACTCACCGTCTCCCAGCTAATTATGTGCTGAGACCTGTGTGTCAATCCTCAAATCTTTTTATTTTTATTTCTGGCTTTTTTTTCTGATGTGTAATTGTTCCCAACATTGTTTTTAATCATTATTTAGCGTTTCAGATGGACTTACACTGGAGTCTGAGGAATAATTATTTGATTGTTTAATTATGATCACGGTCACCTGAAGACTTGCAGCTTTCTATATAGTCACTGAAAATAAGTGAAACGGTCACAGTGACGAAGGCAAAGAGCCGAAACGTTTGTTAACTTTATCTCCTGTTTACAATAAAAGATATTTAGAGCGCAGAGCTTTTTTTGAATTTCTGTTTTCAAAGTACAGCGGTGAAAACCAATCAAATCCCCCAGTTCAGCTGAGAGTGCTATAAGTATTTCAGGAAGTGTGCTCTGCTATGCTCATATTCTGATTTTAGATCGTAATTTTAGCCGCTCCTGAAATGGGTCATAACATTGATATAACTAAAATGCATGCTCAGATCAGTTTTTATTCAATTTTTTACCTTATTGTAATCGAAATTAGGAACCGATAAGAATCGGCATCCATAAGCAGAATCGAAATCGTAATCGTTAAAATTAAAACGATACCCAATCTTAAACACAACGGTTTGTGTAGACTAGTGTCGTTCGGTACCAAGGCGATACTGAAATTGTAAAATGTGAGGCTCCGAGCGCTGTTGAGCGGAATCATAAACGCCTCTGATTGGCCGCTGTGTTAACGAGCTCATCTGATATGTCTGTGATTGGCTACAATGATCAGCGCTTCAAAAACATGTAAATATACATCAATGAGGCTCTTCAGCGAGCGCTTACACAGACACACACACGAGTGTTTGACAGCACAAGCAGGACCGGTCTTTACAACAAGTTTTTGAAGCGCTCATCATTGTAGCCAATCACAGACATATCCGTGAACATAACGGCCAATCAGAGGCGTTTACGATTCAGCTCAACAGCGCTCAAAACCTCACATTTTTACAATTTCAGAACAATTTCAAAAATATTGTATTCGAATATTTGGAATCATAAAAATCGAATATTCAAATATTCATTTATCTAAATATCGTTCAACGAGAGAGACGTTATTTTTTAATTTTTTTGAAAGTTTTTGTCACCATTTCTGAACAAGTTTACATTTATATATTTTAAGGTTTTCTTTTAGTTGAAAACATTTAACAATGTGTAAAGAAAAAATATAAAGAACAAAAGCATTTAAGCTCAAGCTGTGCGAACGGAAAAAAACGCTACTAAAGCAGACTGCGCAGTTATCGTACAGAACGTACATGCACTCGAGTCAGCATTATCGTGTTTATATTGTTTCACGTTCATGTTGAGAAAAACTATAATATCCACATGCTCGAGTGAGAAAACGTGCCGCGCTGACAGACATTGCAGAGACACAAAGTGCGCAAAGTGAAGTTACTAACAGCACTATCTCACACCTGTCTCCCTCAACGAAACTCAAAGGAAGCATATGTCTCTAAATAATTTTGCTACCAGAAGATATCATCTCGGGTCATGATTCCCGGGAAAAGCTGTGCTGACCTGCAGTCGTTAATGCAGTGAAGGACAGCTGCTTCCTCAGTCGACTGCTGTTTGGATTTCATGTCATTTCTCATTGTGGTGGTGATATTATGATAACTCAGTTTCATTAATAATTGATTAAATGTAATTCCATTTTGTAATATTATTTTCATCTAGTAATTCCAAACTTCGAGAGGCAGACGACAACATTATGTGATCAAATACAATCCACTCCACAGCACCACCCAGTGCATTTAATTATAACTGCGAAAAAAAATTAAAGAAAAACAGAAAAATTCGAATAGTATTTTATTTTTCGAATAATAATTACAGATCGAATATTCTAAAATTTGAATATTTGCGCACATCCCTAATCTGGACCGCAGTTCTTCCAAAGTTTTTCCTTGTCTTTAATAATGCTTGAAGTGTATATTAGTTAGGCAAGTTGTTCTTCTGTGGTGTTTTTAAACCACAGGCAAACGTTCCTTGTGTAAGTGTTCTTTAGTCTGTTCATGATATTCAGCTACAATTAAATGTTTTGCAATAACACTAAATGTGAATGATATCCAAGTTTTTTAGTTTTTTTACCTTATTGGATTCGAAATTAGGAATCGCTAAAATTCAAACGATACCCAACCAACTAAACACAACGGTGTGTGTAGGCCCCCATGCGCGCTCACCTGTGTATGAAGTTCTTCTTCTCCAGGTACTCCATGGCGGAGGAGATCTGCGTGGCCATGTGGAGCAGCACCACAGCGTTGACCTCCTGGCGGTTGCACTCGCGCAGGTAATCCAGCAGGTTCCCGTGCGTCATGAACTCTGTGATGATATAAAAGGGAGGTTCCCGTGTGCAGACGCCTGATATAAGAGACGAGCACAGAACATCCGCAGCAGTGATTGAGCAGATCCTTCAGAATCATCAAGTCACAGTTATTTATACAGCGTTTCAAAGCAGCTTTACAGAGATAACAGGAAAATAATGCAACAAAGTTTGTTTCCAGAAGAAAATAGCGTCACAGTCCAGCTTAAGTAAGTTCAGAGATGGTTCATTATTGTTGTAAAAAAAAAGTTATTAAATTTAGTTAATTTATATCTATATAGAGGAGAAAACCGTGATGTGATCGTCCAGCTCAGTTCAGTTCTCATATAATGGTGTCAATGCAGGAGATCAATAATATTGTTGAATATTAAATGATTAAATGAAATGAATAGAATTAAAAAGAAATCACCACATGTATTTTTGAAGGAAACTCCTCCTGTGCATCAGTGGTTGATTCATGTTTGATGTTTAGTCCAGCACACAGTCATACACTGACAGATTCTACATTAAGTCTGGCAATAATAATAATAATATTCTGATTTTAGATCGTAATTTTGGCCGCTCCTGAAATGGGTCATAACATTGATGTTAATAAAATGCATGCTCAGTTCAGTAATGGTAAAGCTTGCCCTCTTTAACTTAATGCTGTTACACTAAATGTATGAAGCTGAAATAACCTGAACATTAACAACACTGAAATAAGAGCGCAATGTTTTTCTGTCAATCAGATGCGCGCTAAAGTATAGTTTGTTACTATAGCAGAAGAAAACTCACATTTTTATTAATCTTGATTGTGTGTCAGTGTGAACTGCAGCGCTATTAGAGTCTCATGGACTTTTGTTAAATCATACAATTAATTTCAGTCTGTTTTTTACCAAACTCTACCAGAACACAATATACGGGTGAAACTCGAAAACTGAGAATATCGTGCAAAAGTTCATGTATTTCAGTAATTCAAATCAAAAGGTGAAACTGATATATTCAGTATATATAACTATATACATATGCATGATTATACCTTTCAGAGGGCCGACATTTCTGTATTTAAAATTCTGTATTTTCTTTTATTGATTTCATGTAATATTCTAATTTCTGGAGATTTTGAATTTGGGGTTTTCATAAGCTGTAAGCCATAATCTTATATAACTTTTATAACTTATATAAAGTATAACTTTTGCACGATATTCAAATTTTTCAAGTTTCACCTGTATACGACACTAGTAGCATCGAATCATTCTGTGATGCTTGTTGATATTCACTGCCATTTAATGGACAAGCGCTTGTTTTTTTTAGATTCTGCATATTTGGTCCAAAAATTAAAGAAGGGCGTACGGCATTAGAACAACACCAGGGTGAGTAAATTATGCCTTAATTTCCTTTTTATGGTGACCTTTCCCTTTAAATAGCAATACTTATATCTAATCACAAATGTTTAGTACTCCTTAGAGTTATTTCATGGTATTGTCAGCTCTAAAAGTGTCTTAATAAAGAGAGTTATGATAAAGAATACTGTGTCATAACGATTGTAATCTTGTATTCTTATTCTGTGTTGATTCAAAGTAAATGGAGTCGTGAAGTTTATTATATCAACTCACAAAAATCCAGAATCGAAGAACCCTGTGAACCGTTCTTTAGATGCTGTGGCGTTTCGGACACATCTGCTTCTTCAACTTGTACATTTTTGCAAAAACGGCACCAAAGCATTCAACTCAGTTTACTTTGGGAGTGGTCTCTATTTATTTAAAGATTAGTTGGGAAGCACTTGATACGTTTCAGAAATGCAAACATGACAGGATCGCAGTGTAATGAAGTCATATTGCGGGACAGTAAATCTATAAACCTGTGAGAGTCTCACAGAGAGAAACACTCACCTAACAGCTGCACCAGGTTTGGGTGTTTGATTTCTTTCATGACTGCAGCTTCTTTTAAAAACTCTTCCACTTCCATCGTGTCTTCCTGCACAAGAGGAAAAATAAACAATTCCCAACGAGGATTCATTTACAAAACTGTGTGATTTAGATGAGAATTTTCATGCTCTAATTCAGCGCTTCTCAACCCGAGACTCTGCTCGGAAGGGTCCGAGGAAAACAATGCAAAAAGCAAATCATTTTGATGACATTTTAAAACAAACTGATTTGTCAACTGGTGGAAGCTCGTCAGATTAGATGCCAACGTGGACCTCGGAAAAGAAGGAATAAAACTACAGCAGGTGAAAACGATTAATCACGATTATTCGCATACAAAATAAAAGTGTGTGTTCACTAGGGCTTGGCGATATGTAAAAAATCTTTTATTGATAATTGCCTTCAATATCGCAATATCCGAATATCGTCTACCCAAGCCCCGCCCCCAACGACACTATACGGACACACACCGCTAACACACGTCACGTTGAGTTTGGCTGCACTTCTAATGACAGCCTGTGATTTAGTTGGTTTCATTTCATGATTGAAACGTTAAAGGTTTTACTTTGAGCTTAAACGAGCATAAAACATTAGCTTTGCTTGTTATGTTTAATAATTTCCACACTGTTCTTATCGCATTGTGTTTGAAACGAATCTCGTTTCGTGAGGATAAATGTTAAATACAACAGAACACAGTGTGGTGACGGTAAGAATGGGGAACGCATGTTGATGTTATAGCAAAAGGTCTCGCTTATTTGTTTTTCATAAGGTCCGATGTTTCTCTTTCTTAGTATCGCCTGAATTAATGTTTAATTTCCTAATAATGTGTAGCGCTGATTTTAAACTTGCATTCAAACTATAATATATTTGTTATTTGTCTAAAATTAGGAATTAAAAACGAATTGTTTCGTTCTACATGAGCAAAAACTTTCTTTTTGTTTTTTTTTGGTTTTAGAGTTCCAAGGTCGCCTTAACCCGTTTACGAAATAAAAAATAATAATATATAATAAAATAAAAAATAAAACATTTATTTAGACACAGAAGTCATTAAAAATTATATTTGGGTATTTCTTTTCTTTTTTCTTTTGTTTATTTAATTTTTTTAACCTAAAGCAAAGTATAACGATCCCAATACTGTAACGGAGCTGCCAACATAGTAAACTCCGAACGCGTGCGTGAGATATTCAAAGCAACGCAATATACGACATTTTTAATTACAATGGTCATGTTTGTGCTTTTTGATTAGGCCTATTTATTATGTGCAACATTTAAATTAATATTCAGAAACGGGTAAAGTTACTTCTACCATTTGTTTTTCTGATTAACTTCTATTAGCCTACAAACCAAAATAAAATTGGCCTAGGCTACTTGATTATATATGTATTTTTTTATTCGGATATATTTCGGATAAATACACACATATGCGTGTACACTAGCAGTCAAAAGTTTTGGATCAGTAAGATTTTTAGTGTTTTTAAAACAAGTCTCTTCTGCTCGCCAAGGCTGCATTTATTTGAATACAAATAAAAAGCAGTAATATTGTTAAATATAATGACAATTTAAAATAATTGTTTTCTATGTGAATATATAGTAAAGTGTAATTTATTCCTGTGATCAAAGCTGAATTTTCAGCATCATTACTCCAGTCTTCAGTGTCACATGATCCTTCAGAAATCACTATAATATGATGATTTGATGCTCCAGAAACATTTATGATTATTATTAATGTTGAAAATAGGGCTGTCACTTTTTATTCGATATTCGAATATGTATTCGAACATGACGTGAAATATCCGTATTCGAACTATAAATAAACTATCCGGTTTTTAAAGTGCCATGTTTAGCGCATTTTTTACAGTCTATGATTAGACCGTTTTTTGTTTTTTATTATTGTTTGCCATCTCATCCAGGAGCGGGCGCTCTAAACGTATTGTAGCGTAAGCCCATGACCAAATCAAGCGAATAATAACCTCCCTGTTTTGAAAATGGAAGATAACACACAGAACGACAGCCCGAGCGGAGAATTACGACCTCAACTCATCTAAAAAGTCGAGTCTGGAAATATTTTGGGTTCTACAGCTACACCGTAGATACCACTTCTCTCAACATTGACGCGCAAATCTGTGTGTGCCAGGCACGTGTGCGCGCTCTGAGCGCGTGTTCTCCACCGCGGGGAACGTCGCCAATAAAAAGAGAGCCGCACTTGACCCAGATCAAGTTGATAAATTGGTGTTTCTAGCAAACAATATTAAGAAATGAATTGAAATAAGAAATGAGGCTAGGCTATAGGCCTTACTCCTGCTGTTTAAGCCGTCACGTTATTGTTTGTGCCGTGCTGTTCCGATGCAGTTTTTTTCCATGTAGCTTAGTGGCACTTTATATAGATTAAATTGATAACCTGCTGTTTAAAACATTAAGTCAAAAAAAAAATTTTCAGACAGGCCTGAGTCCTGTTTACGACTGTCAGACTGTTAATAAATTTGTAATTGAATCTCCGTTACGGTGTTTTTTTTTTTCTCGTAGAAATTCGAATACATTACTTGATATTCGATAACCGTTCGAATTTGATTTTTCTCAAAAGTGACAGCCCTAGTTGAAAACAGTTGTGTACAATTTATTTCAGGATTCTTTTATGAATAGAAAGTTCGAAAGAACAGCATTTATCTGAAATAGAATCTTTTGTAACTTTTGATCAATTTAATTAATTCTTGATTAATAAAAGTATTGATTTATTTTATTTCTTTCCCCCCCAAAAAATAAGTAATTCTTACTGACCCCAAACTTTTGAACGGTGGTGTTTAATGTTACAAAAGCTTTATATTTCAGATAAATGCTGTTCGTTTGAACTTTCTATTCATCAAAGAATCCTGAAATAGATTGTACACAACTGTTTTCAACATTGATAATAATCAGTCCCTCCAGAAAAACGCGATTATGCGATCGCTGAATTCAGTGCATAATCAGCCAAAGTCCGCATATTCATGCGGGGGCCGCATTTTTTTAAATACGCCACACTTTCGCCGCATAAATTGCCGATTTCCGTGCAAAATATGCGGGGCTTGCATGATTTCATAATCCTCGCATTTTCGTTGCAAAAAAAGTTGAAAAAAAAAAGTTGAAAAATGTTGCGTTTGCTTCACACAAGAGCAGCCATTTCCCCGTTTCCATGGGAACGTTATGAAGTGACGCAATCACGCGACGGGATAGCTCACAGCTGAAGTTATTGCAGAGGCCAGACAGACTCACGGAGGCGATTGGCATCTCACAACTCGCTCTTTATTCCCAAATCGAACTCGTATAACTGTCTGTCACACGTTCTACCGTCACATCGCTACTTAATAAACAAAATAAGATAAAAGTAGCATCAAACAGAAATTACCCGCACACATGGGGTGTTCGAGGCGCACATATAACACTGCAGACAGTTCAACAGGGAGCGCGCAGCTCTTAAAGGGGCCACACCTTATTTACACTCGTTACAGTCTGAAATAAAACAAGATGAGAAATTAAATATTTCCAGCACTTTCTATGATGTAATATGCTTGCTTATCAAAGGAAGTAATAAGAAATGACACTTTACATTAAGGTAGTAGCCTAGTGAGAACAGGGTGTTGGGGGAATCACTTTTTTTCTCTTTTTCATCAAACCGCAGTTTTTGCAAGTTCGCGCAATTTCATCGCATAAAATTGCATAAATATCCCGCATATTCCATCGCATTTTTAAAGAAAACGGGCCGCATAATCAAGGATTTTTGCCCGCAACAATCACAAAAAAACATCATAAATGTATAATCATAAATGTTTCTTGAGCATCAAATCATCATATTATAGTGATTTCTGAAGGATCATGTGACACAGAAGACTGGAGTAATTGATCACAGGAATAAATTACACTTTACTATATATTCACATAGAAAACAGCCAGTTTAATTTGTAATAATATTTCACAATATTATCTTTGGTATTTTTAATCAAATAAATGCAGCCTTGGTGAGCAGAAGAGACTTCTTTTAAAAACTTTAAAAATCTTACCGATCCAAAACTTTTGACTGGTAGTGTATATATTTAAGAAAAACTTGTTATTTATATATAAAATATTTATATTTCTTTATAATATAAATATATATATGCAGTATGCAAATGCAAATATTTCTTAAATATATACATGCATGTGTGTGTATTTATATAAACAAAATAATGATACACAGTACACACAAACTTTTATTTTGGATGTGATTAATCGTTTCACATCGCTAAAAGTACACAAAGAAAAACAATGCAAAAAGCAAATAATTTTGATGACATTTTGAAACAAACTGAACTCAGCCGGCAGAAGCTCATCAAATCACGTCAACATGGACCGCAAAAAGAAGAGTAAAGCGACAGCAGGTCAAAGCAAACCTGAGCCCGATGACGTTAAGCAGAGCAGACGTGTGTGTGTGTGTGTGTGTGTCACTGACCTTTAGTGTTTTGACGGCCACAGTGAGGCTGTATTTCTTCCAGACGCCCTCGTACACTTCTCCATACTGTCCTCCGCCCAGCTTGTGCTTCATCGTGATATCCGTGCGCTCCATCTCCCATTTGTCATAGTTTGGCGACACGCCGTAGATGGTGGGCTTGTTGCGTTTGGGAGCCGGGTAATGCAGCGTGGTGATGAGGCCGTCCGCCACCGTGGAGTGATGATGGACCAGCTCTGCCAGCGTGTTGAAGCGGCTCTCTGACGACACGTACAGCTGAAGAGAGAGAGACACGAGAGCGTGAGCCTGCGGACGCTCAAACCTGCTCTGAACACACCAGAGATGCGGGAATACTTGAGGAATCAGATACTTGTTATAAAATTAAAATTTCGGTTCATCTTATCGATTCCTTTGTGAGCATTTCAACATGAGTTTAAACATTTCAAGCACGAGAGACTCTGTTTTCTGTGTTCGTGTGTGTATCAGTATATTGGATCCGTGCAGCTCTTAAAGTGACAGCACTAATATTCCTGCTGTCTCTATAATAACACTAATCAAACAACAAAAGACAGAGAGAAAATTCACTCGTTCTTCACTTAATAACTTTTATAACTATATTTGTAATGTATATTTTATTTATAAACTGCAGAGTTATTTTACATTTTATTACAGTTTCTGAACCTGAAAATCTTAAAACACTGTTTATTTCAATCGTATCTTTGTTCAGTTGTATCTAGGGCTGCACGATGTGTAGTTTTAACATCGATATCGCGATGTGCACATCCACGATAGTCACATCGCAGGATGTTATGATGTAAGCCTTAGGGATCGTAGTTGATCCGAGATTCATGATCAGTACGGGCCAGCAGATCCCCGGCCCGTAACGCTTGCGATTCGCGGATTAATTGCAAAGTTTAACCATCATATAGTGAAAGTTTATCATTTGCATGTGTTTTTAAGTCCTGTTTAAACATCAAGGGTAAGAAGACTGGAACTTGCGAGTTGTTTTCTGTGAGCCGGGCAGACACAACGATCAGTGGTCTTTCTCTCATTTCTGAGCTTGAACGAACACGAGAATTCAAAATAAAGTCAGATTGCCCTTCCTGCATTGAACATTTTTTGGCGGCCACCAAAGCGTATTTTTGTCCCGCCAAAGCCTTATTTGACCGGTGAGTGATAGATGACTGACTGCTGCGCTTGTTAAACTGAGAGAACGAGCAGAGAGAGAGAGAGAGCCCCGGTCGCGCGCGCGCACTCTCACCGTCTTCAAACTGTCTCGCTCTCTCTCTCTCCCTCCCTCACGCATATTAATGAATTGAGTTGACTGAATATCTTTGAGAATACACAATGGTAAAAGGTCGGAAGAACGAAGTTTCACGTGAAGCATTCGGATATATTTTTTTCCTGAACTACTGGTTGTGAATTGTGCTAAAAAAAATATTCTCTGAAAAGCGTTCCACACATTCAGATAAACAGGGTGGGAAATTAACTTTTTTGCCCACCAGCCACAGTGGCTGGTGGATGCCCAATTTTACCAGCCACTTATATTTTTTACCAGCCACTTTTTCCGGAATTCAAATTTATAAAAGAAAGTGCACTAGCATATTTTGAATTGCTTCAATCATTTTTTTTATTATTAATACATAATAAATCAATAAAAAGTGATGTGAAAAAAGTCACTTTAGTCTTCTTCAGAGTCATCATCATCTTCAGACGTCTCCTTCTCATCTTCAAGACACCTCAGCAATACAGTGCATGAAAACCCTGGCCTGCTTCTGGTTCTGATAAGTTTTCCCAATCACCAGTCCTTTCTGCTCATCCACTCTGAAAGGAGTTAGAATGAGAACTGTGACTTTGATAACATTGACGTCAATTACAAATATGTAATTCGTTTTATCCATTTAACAATATGAGTTATGCTGCACTCAGGCGCCAATTTATGTTTTCCTCCGTGGATGCTCACGGGCGCACGCCCTTTTAAAAAAAAAGCACTATTCAGCACAAACAGGGCTACCATAATATGTGAGCAACATGTATGTACATGTTTGTATTTTTGAGAGAATTTTATGCATGGTTATTTTACAGTTTATTTTTTTAATATTAGTTAAGCCTGTATGACCATAAATGATGGAGTATCTAAGTGTATTTTGCTGCTATTTGAAAAAAATCCAGCAAAACGCGCCAGCGCGTTTGCCGACCCCAGAGGGTTAACTCGATAATAAAGCCGAAAGTAGGCTATCTTTCAACTCAGGACAGCACCACTTCTCACAAATACAGATAGGATTGGAGATGAAAAGTTTAACTGACACGTAATCGAGCTCCGGAGCACCCACGGTATCGGCTCCTATCCTCGCGGCTGCTAAAACTATCGCTAAACTAGAAAAACGATAGCTTTCTAGCCATCACAAAACACAACTTCAAGTTAGTAATTTACTTAACTTACTTGCACATCCATCCAAACGTAGTCCCGAAAAGGTCTGCCCTTTTTGCCGATCTAATGGACGTTTCTGAATAGAATTCTCATTCGGTCCAACTGCGCGGATTGCATAGAGCAGATAGCCTTTATTGCCACACTTTGCTCCTGGGTTCCCGTCTTCGCCAGCTGTATGGCAGTGCACTTGATATGAGACTTGGATGACTCGTGCTCTTTTATTGACTCTATTTTAAGGTTAGTTGTTCCTCTAACGAACGAATTGTTTGCATTTTCGGACGACGCATAGGTTCGACAGTAACTTACAGTGCATGGACTGTTCGACGGGAAGGTACGACACAGTTTGTACATTCATAGCTACTGCTGACTCCATGGCGGGCGTCTTAACACCGGGAATATGTCGCCACATTTTTTTAATTTTCCTTTCGTCTGTACCTCAGCTCAGCTATATGTGTCACGGTCCGTTCAGCGCCGTGTCCGTGCGCTGTGTCCGTGACGCACAGCGCTGAAAACCAATCAAATTAGTTACTCGACAAAAGTGCATTATTGTTACTTAGCAACAGCATTCTTTGACAAAAGCTGTCCAAAAGCTGACAAAAGCTGATTCACTTTAATGAATGGTTAAAATAACTGACCTGTCCAACACTGAACTCACGAGACATAACAAATCGGTAACACTTTACAATAAGGTTCCATTTATTAAACTCTAGTTAACTACATTAGTTAACTATAATAGTTTCTATGCAGATTTACTCCATTACAAAATCACCCCAGTCATTCAGAGGATTCATTCTTTCCAAAGAGAGCTAATAAAGTCATCTGGTGAAATTGTTTTCATATCGCGATATATATCGCAGAAAAATAAAATATCGCAATGTGATTTTTTCCCAATATCGTGCAGCCCTAGTTGTATCTATTTGCTTTGATTGCTAATTTTTTATTTGTTCTTTTTTAATTACTGAGTGTTTATTGTCTTTAATAATGCTTAAAGTGTATATTAGTTAGGCTAGTTTTCCAGTTTTCTATGATATTTTTAAACCACAGGCAAACGTTCCTTCTGTTACTGTTGATTTTTGTTCATGATATTCAGCTACAATTAAATGTTTTGCAATAACACTAAATGTGAATGATATCTACGTTTTGTTTTTATATTATTGGAATCAAAATCGGAATCGTTAAAAATCAAACGATACCCAACCCTAGTTGATCCAAGATGAACAGATTGTGATGCATTTCATTGCACATAATTAAAGACAATTTTAGCATCCATTAATTTTAATGTTAGGAGAAAACGGTTAATTTTGAGCTTTTTTGCACTATTTTTGTCTTTAAATCTTCATTGAGTCGACGTCACAGGATGTGATGTTTTATTACACCTACAGTAAATCAATGACTCATCGGTGTCTCATAACTATTCATGAGACTGTGTCCTTGTCCAATGACAAGACGCTTCTCTTAAAGTCCCCCTGTGGTGAAAATCCAGTTTTTAATGTTGTTTATGTGTCTATGTGGTGTTTTTAATACGCTTTAAGACAAACCATGTGTAAATTCATAAGTCGACAGCATTGCTGAGTATTTTCTCCTTAAAACTGCAGTGAAGCAAAGACAGTCTCAAAAACACGCTTTGAAATCGCTGGTGTTTCTGACGTCACAATGTTGATATACTATATTTGATATAGCCTAGCCTACACATATAATATTTAAATGGCCTATTGTTGAAGTATTATTAAGCTTGCTCTGTTTTAAATAAACCACAATCACAATGCATGTAAAAATGTAAAGGGCCACATCTGTGAGGAGGAAAACACTTTGTATTTACAATATAGATTTTAAAGAACTGTTATATTAAATCAAACAAAGGTTTTTTTTTTTTTTTGGATTATCAATTATTTTTCCCCCATTTGCCATCAAGCTGTTTTGACTCTGTCTGTAATAACGGTTAAACAGTTGTTAGCAGGAATAAAATATAAGGCCCGGTTTCACAGACATGGCTTAGATTAAGCCACGATTAGGCCTTAGACATCTATGCACTTTTAAAATATTTTATGATACTCCTGTGTACTTGTTGCATGTGCGTGTGTGTGTGTGTGTGTGTGTGTGTGTGTGTGTGTATAAATATATACATATTTTTTCAAATAGCACTCTATTTTTAACTTAAATACTCAATGAGTATTTAGAGAAAAACATGTTTTTGAAAATATATATTTCATATAAAAATTTAAAATAGAACATAGAAATTGAAAACATTTTTCATAACAATAAACATAAAATTCTGTAACTTTTTTTGTTCACTTTTTAAAACTCTTTTAACTTCAGTAATAATCTGCCAAGTGTCATCTCACTCGCTCACTGACTCGCTCACTCTCTCACTCTCACTCACTCACTCAATCTCTCACTCTCTCACTCTCACTCTCTCACTCTCACTCTCTCACTCTCACTCACTCACTCTCACTCACTCACTCTCTCGCTCACTGACTCGCTCACTCACACACACTCACACACTCACTCACTCGCTCACTCGCTCACTCACTCACTCACTTTCTCACTCACTCACACACACTCACTCACTCAGTGACTCGCTCACTCACTCACACACTCACTGACTAGCTCACTCACACACTCACAATCTCTCTCACACACTCACACACTCGCTCACTCGCTCACTCACTCACACACACACACTCACACACACACTCACTCACTCACTCACTCACTCACTCACTCACTCACTCACTCACTCACACACTCACACACTCACACACTCACTGACTAGCTCACTCACAATCTCTCTCACACACTCACACACTCGCTCACTCACACAATCACTCACACACACTCACTCACTCACACACTCACTCACTCACTCTCACACACTCACTCACACACTCTCACACACTCACTCACACACTCTCACACACTCACTCACACACTCACTCACTCACACACACACACTCACACACACACACTCACTCCCTCACACACACTCACTCCCTCACACACACTCACTCTCTCACTCACTCACACTCTCTCACTTACTCTCTCACACTCTCTCACACACTCACTCACTCACTCACACACTCACACACTCACACACTCACACACTCACACACACACACACACACACACACACACACTCACTCACTCACACACACTCACTCACACACTCTCACACACTCACTCACACACTCACTCACTCACTCACACACTCACTCACACACACACACTCACTCCCTCACACACACTCACTCCCTCACACACACTCACTCTCTCACTCACTCACACTCTCTCACTCTCTCTCACACTCTCTCACACACTCACTCTCTCACTCACTCACTCACTCACACACTCACTCACTCACTCACTCACTCACACACACTCTCACCTTGCCGTCGGAGGCGGTGTTGATACGGTAGTGGTAGACGCGCCCCTCGTAGCGCAGCGATATGGACCGCTGGCCGGGGCTGCTCTCGCTCTCGCGCACCAAGAAGCTGCCGTTGATGCCGCTGCTGAGTAGGTACTCGGCGGCGTTGCGCGACACGGGCCCGTGGTACCAGCTGTGCTTCTCCAGGCTGTTCACCGGCGTGATGTAGTTGCTCGGCACCCAGCCCTGCCCGTTCTTCGTCTGCGCCTCGCACCACTCGCCATTGTGATTGTATCCCAGAACCCTCAGCTTCTCTCCTGGTTATAGACACGTTACAGTCAATCACTCAATGCATTGGGCCGGCTCTACCACATCACATGTCAGGGTCTATTATAGTGCTGTCAAAAGTATCGACTTCGGTACCAAGTCGGTATTGAAATTTAAAAAATGTGAGGCTTTGAGCGCTGAGCGGAATCATAATTGATTGGCCGTTGTGTTCACGAGCTCATCGGATATGTCTGCGATTGGCTACAATGACCAGCGATTCAAAAACGTTGTAAATATACATCAATGAGGCTCTTTAGCAAGCGCTTACACACACACACACGAGTGTTTGAAAACAGGCGTATATCAGCGAATCGGTCCTGCTTGTGCAAATAGTAAACAGTAATTTTGAGTGGCTCAATAGTGCGATATGTGGTATTATTGCCATTTATTTATATTTATTTGTTACTATATAAATAAGTGTTACGATGTGGTCAGCATGCACAAAAACGAGGAGATTTTCAGTAACCAATGTAATCGAAACAAAACAGCGTCTCTGCGCATTGAAAGGCTGTCACTCAGCGCATCGCTATGGCAACGGACTATCTTTGAGTGAGTCATGAACGTTCATTCAACAAACACATTCAAAAACGCTGATACATTAAAAGAAAGATGTAATAAAACAAGGTGTTAATTATTTTTTAACTTCGAGCTCCACCTTTCAAGGCTCAGCTGACCAGCAATGCGTCGCATTGGTAATTAGAAGCTGATGCTTCATTAAAAGTGCTCTAAGCATTTTTTAGGCTGAAACATTTTTTGTCTCCTCGCGATCCGCTAGCTGCAGGTCCCTTGAACACACTGAAAAAAAAAAAACGCTCTCATTCTCATTCCTGCGTAATAATCAAGAAACTTTACTGCCGTACCATGAGTGCAGCAGGCGTATGGATATGACCTGAAAATAGGCTACCTTCCGTCAACTGCGCTGCGTCATATCATTGCGCCTGCTGCACTCATGGTACGGCAGTAAAGTTTCTTGATTATTACGCAAGAATGAGAGTATAGTTCCTAGCCATATCAGCCTAGAAAATCGCAACTTTACATTTTCCGTCGGTCTTAGTGCACGATGTAACTACAGAAGAGTCAAGTTTTAAATAGGACAAATACCAAAACACTTTGGTCATTTTTTTTTTTTTTAAATGCTAATGGTCTTGTCCACTTCAATGATGTATGCTAAGCTATGCTAAAAGTGGTACCGCCAGAATCGGATATCGGCTGAATGGATTAAAAAACGGTAAAACTCAACAGTTTATCTCTGGGGGAGTTGTAAAATTAGCCTTTTTCCAAAAAAAGTGGAGTATCCCTTTAACTTTGCGTGAAAAGAGTATATTTGTTTTTGCGAAAAGATTAAACTATTTCATATACAGTCACACCAAAATTTATTCGGACACCTTCAACATTTCTCACATTATCACAGTTTATTCACTATAGTTTAGGAAATGGTAATAAAATATGAGAAGAACTCAGAGTTATTAGATCAGTTGATATTTCACTGGTTTTGTCCGTCCTTCTGTTAGACTCTCACACATGAATTATGTTGAATATCTGTCAGCTGTTAAATTTAACTACACAATTAGATAATACCAGTTTAGCTCAACCAATCACCAAGCAATGCTTCATGTTGTTCAGTCTGTGGTGTAAAAAGGTGCATTAGTTATTAAAGAAAAAACACTTCAGCAAAACATGATCAGCTCAAAGTGTCCCAATCATTTTTGGTCCCAAATTTGTATTATTTTTACTGTATGAAGAATTGTTGTATATAATATGACAGTTTACTTTATTTTGCTCTCCTCATTTACATAAATGAACTATAGAGTCCTGCACAGACTAGTAAAACAAAATAAAAATTTATATCTGGTGTCTGAATAATAATCATTTTTGGTTTGACTGTATATTGTATTTAAATAAGTAAATCACTTTTCAAGAACCTCTTCATAATTATGGCTGTTTTCAATGGTTTTCCAGGACTTTAATTTCAAAAAGTCAAACTCAAGTACTTTAAGCACGTTGTGCGAACCCTGCAATCCATGAAAACAATACTTGTGTACTATGAAAAGTGTGGCTGTGTGATGAATTGCTTGTGATGTTCCTAATTTGAAAGTATTAGATAAAAGGTGCTTTAGATAAAAGCATCTGCTACATGAACAATGTACATGAAAAAAAGAGCAAAACCTGAGTGAAATATCTTTATACTGAATCATGCTCTCATTATCTAATGAAGTGAGATAACGGGGCGAATGGAAAGAACGAACGTGTCGTGCAAGATAAAGGAAGAGGAGAAGAATGTGCAGCAAATGTGTGCATTTCCAGTCAGTCATGTGACCGGCTTCTCTCTTGCTGCGACTCAAACACACACACCAGAAAACACCAGCAGAAATGAGCAGAGGATGAGAAGTACTAGTCAGTAATTAAGAATAATGTTGACAAAACGGTGTGTGGCCGAAGTGTGTGAGAGCTCAAACTCTACTAGGGGTGGTTAATCTGTCTGATTTCCCGATTCGATTACGATTATTGAAGTCCCGATTCGATTACAGTCGATTTTCGATTATTAACGATTCTCGATTAACGATTATTGATTTTCCATTCCACAACAGTAAATGAAAATACACTACAAAGTGATTGCAGTATTAAAAAAAGTTAGCTGCTGAATGACTTCACTCTTTTATTGAGTAACAACAACTCAAAGCACTTTCTGTGTCGTGTAGTTATAACTTCAGAATTATTTGTATGTAGCTTATGTTCTGTAGAACACAGAAATGAATACATCACATTGTGTTGTGACTCATCAAGTTGAACTAAACAATAACAAATAAATGAAAGGCTTATTTCCTTTAGGAAGTAGATCAGAACCAACATACTGTAGAAATTGGACAATTTTCTTCTAGAAAGACAAGGTGTTGTTCAGGTGGAGGAAGACTGCAGGTTGCAGTCGAAACATGTCAAGGTAAAGAAAAAGTTTATAATGCAAAATTTTTTTTGCATTATATGCAGTTAGAACAGCTGTCAGCAGCGCGTCCTCATCCATATCAAGCGCCTCGTCCCCTGAGGTGGCGGCAGCGCGGGCGGGAGGGGGGGCGGAGAAGGAGAGATAAACGCTCGAGGGAGTCATTCCGGCGAGCGTTTGCATCAGAAAACGACGGTAGTGCGGCTCGTGAGCGGCAGCTGCGCGTCTGTGAGGGGAGGCGGAGAAGGCGAGAGCGAGGCTCGAGGGAGGGAGTCCGGCGAGCGCGTCGCGGTGGCCACCGGCTCCGGCGGCCTTTGAGAACGGTGCTTCTTTGCGCGGTCCTGCAAAGGGCGGAGTGACAGCTTGAGGGTTAAATACTTCGAGCTGAGTGCGTCGCTGAGCTCACAAACCCCGTGAGCGCAAGAGCTGCGTGTTCCTGGCCCAGGCAGAGAACGCAGATCACATGGCGGTCTCCGTCGCTGAGCGGGGCTCTGCACGAGCCGCAGGAAGTGCAAGGCATCTTGAAAAAGACGCTCGCTGCTCTTTTAGACAGTAAGTTTTGCAAGAAAGGATACGTCGCGGGATAGCGTAGCTCGCACGGATGGCTGAAGGTGGCGAAGACGGCCGGATTCTTCAGGCGCTGTCCTAAGCTGGCTTTTCGCTTCCTCGACGGCGGCTTCTCTCTAGATCCAGCGATGCGGCAATAATAATAATAATGCAAATTTAAAAAAAAAATAATAATAATAAAAAATCAATTTTTGAAAATTTAATAATCGATTCATACTCGTCCATAACATACTCGCGATTAATCAATAATCGATTTTTTTCACCACCCCTAAACTCTACTAGAAGAAACCTTTTAGTTTTTGTTTTTTAAATGTAATTAATGAAACCAGAAGGAGCAAATTTCTGATCTGTGCAAAACATCAGGTAAGAACATTATTAGATTATAAGTCTTGCTGATACATAGCATTGTTTTAATGTAATAATAATAATAAACTTTAATGGTAACACTTTACAATAAGGTTCATTAGTTAACATTAATAAATGCAGTATTTATTAATCTTTGTTAATGTTAGTTAATAAAAATACAGCTGTTAATTGTTTGTTCATGTTAGTTCACAGTGCATTAATAAATGTTTATTAATAAGATTAATAAATGCTGAAGAAGTATTGTTCATTCTTAGTTCATGCTAACTAATGAATTTCGATTTTTGATTCCCAACCCTAGTTATGAACATTATTAGGTTATGAATCTTGCTGACACATGGTACTGTTTTTAATGTAATAACAATAATAAACTTTAATAATTAAAGGAGTCTGTAGCCGCGTTTCCATCACCCTTCAAATTGCGCTAATTGAAATTGCAAATACGTCCAAATCCAAACACGTCAATTTCGCAAAAACTCTCATTTATCGCAAAAAAGTTTTTACGCTCGCATGAGGAGGTTTTTCAGGCAATTCTAAAATGAATATTTCACAAAACTGCAATGGAAACAGTTTTTGTGCATTTACAGTCACCTGACGTAGATGACGTGGTGTGTTTGGACAGAATACCAGACAGAGTTCTTTATTAAACTCATAGAAGACAATAAAATTACAGTTAAAAACGCCTCATATGAGCCGCTCAAAGTATAAGAGTCTTTTCTGGCCATTAATGCTGGATAACACACACACACACACACGGCCAGTGCGGTGACTGGGATATACGCAAATCATATAAACCAACATCCGTCGCCATGATTTTTGGAATGACTGATCGCGAGAGGAAAAAATTTACGTTTTAGTCGCATAACATCAGTTAATGCGTCATTTCCCAATAGTTTTTTATCGAAATTTAGAATAAATCGCAAAAGTTTTGCGATAATCTGTAATGGAAACGTGCCTTGTGAGCAATACTACTGCTGAACAGGGTGACATTTCACTGGTTTTGTATCGACCTCTGAAGTTTTGACCTCATGAAAGGCCGAGTCTGAGTGATGGTGAGTGTTTGCAGGCGTCAGATGATGAAATATGAGTGTGTTTCTCACCTTTGGTGATGCTGAGAGTGTTGTCGCCGCTCGCTACGAAGTCATACAGCGCCACGAACAGGTTGGGGTCGTTTTCTCCGGGTCCCGCCAGCAGATTCTCCTTGGAGTTCCAGCGAGCCGCTTCAGAAAGACCCGGAGGCTCGAAACCGGGCCGCTGAAGAGCTTCTGCAAACACAAAGGTCAAAGGTCAATACACCACACTGAATGTTGACATGCGAGGGGAATTCCCATTACTATTACACCGAACAATCTGACCAACGTAAAATAAATATTCACAAAAAAATTATTAAAAGGTGCATTGTGTAATATTTAGGAGGATCTGTTGACAGAAACGCAATATCATGCGCATATCTATGTTTTCAGTGGTGTATAAAGACCTTACATAATGAACCGTTATGCATTTATTACCTCAGGGTATCTGCACATTTTTTAACAGAAAATTTAATGACTTTTAAGACCTTTTTAAGTCCTCTAAAAGGCAAATTTAAGACTTTACCACGACAAAAAAACAGGAAAATGTTCAACACGACAGTGTTAATTTTGGCAGCCATTTTTGTTTTAGTCTTAGTCTTCAGATGAAAATGCTTATTGGTCTTATTGGTCACATTTTAGTAATTTTGTCTTTCATAGTTTTAGTTGACAAAGTCAAACTTCAGTTACCGACATTAATTTTGGTAGCTATTTTATATGTAGTCTTTAGACAAAAAATGACATTATAATTTTTCGCTTTAGGCCAATTCAATTAAGCTTATGAGAATTTGAATCAAGGTAACAGGCTGTATTGACAATGCACTCTTTAGCAGTAGCACTTGTGCAATTCTACATATCCCTGTTCCTTAGTTCAGTGGTTCTCCAATCTTTTATAGTGCCGTAACCCCTCTTGCACTTAGACTGCAGTCACACCTTTTCCATTAAGGGACAATATCTGCCCATTTTAATCGATCTTTTCCAGTTCATTTTTTACCTTTATAAATACTTTTATAAAATAAATAATGCTTTAAATGAAACAATGTTCAATAAATATGCAATGATGGTAACAACGAGGTAATACTTTTAAACATTAAATTAAAATCATGGTAAGTCACTGTCTTTATGAGCGAGTCATCCGTCATCGAGTCATTCATTCATTCATTCATTCATTCAGTAACAAACACAGTCTGTGGTAACAAAGCAAGTGGCTGTATTTATGAACGGGTCATTGAATCTCACGATTCGTTCAAAGCCACAGATTCGTTCTCGAATCACCGCTGTGTGCTGCAGTTCTGCCGTGGCTTTCGTTCCAAAATAGCAATAATATGATCAACATTAAAAACACTGCTAGATATCAGCCTGTATTGATCGCAGATTTAGTCGCACAAACAGCGCAAGCGGCTCGTGACAGAATAAAGACCAACTGAATGACACTTTAATTAATTTAAGTAGAAAATATCAAATGAAGATCACTGAACTCCAGCTTACTTGTCTGTGTTTTCAGATCATCCGCGCTTCTTCAGCAGTGTAGAGAGCGCGCGCGCGAGCATGGTTGCCAGATACTATTGACAAGACCGGCTAGAAAACGTGTTATTTTAACAGAAAAGCTCTGACTGGGGATTTAATTATTTAAATCTGGCAACCGTAAGCATGAACGCTCGCTCGTAAACACAGTCTGTAATGTGTTGTTGTCTCCTTTATTCGACAAAAAAAGTGGTTTTAGTCAGGTTTGTATTTTTTTAAACACACTTTAGTCTCGTCTTTTTTCGTCAACGATATTGTACGTGTTGATATAATACCGGTAGTCACAGTTATCGTTTAATGACGTGGGTATCGTCTCTCATGGTCTTGTCTTAGTCAGGGGAAAAAAAGTCGTCAACAAACATTTTTCATCATAGTTTTCAATAACGGAATTAACACTGCGACACGACACAGAATGGTGTGGCAAACCATCAACGCGACGCATTCATCTTCAGTCACCTATGGAATGAAGCAGGTTGCACCCACATAGAAAAGTGCTGTGCGCACTGTTCAAAAAACAAAACAAAATAACGGATGACGAGTCGGACAAGAAATTTAAGGTCCGTACGTGAAATTTAAGACCTCCTTATCGGAAATTTCAGATTTTAAGACATCTTCAAGCCTTAAAAAGCGAAAATTTTATTTAAGAGGTTTTAAGACTTTTTAAGGACCCGCGGGGACCCTGTATCTTAGAATGAGCCGTTTCTCTCTACACACACACCGCGGTTCTCCTTACATCGACATGTTTCTACGGTGGCCCTGACCAGACAAACGCGTTTCATCACTATGTTGTTCTTCGTGTAAAGAAGCTGCTAAAGTCAGCAAATAAAACACTGACACAATGATGAACAAGTAACAATAATATTCACAATAACATATCATTTTACTGAATAATAAAGTTAACAATTTCTTAATTTATCTTTGTAAAGAAACCTCATTGTTTAACTGGCTACTCTCTGCTGTCTCAGACGACGACATCACTTCCTGTCGGCCACCGTAACTTCTGTTGAGTGCAATTCACAACCTCACCACTAGATGTCGCTAAATATTACACACTGCAACTTTAAGTACAGTTGGCAAGTTGAAAACAGTTCATATTTCTGTGAAAACCTTGATTCATTATCATTTAAAAGTTTTTTTTTTTTAAAGAAGTTTATACTTTTAGTCAGCAAGGACCAAGCGGCGACATTCTGATCTGAGAAATGAAGCCTACCCGGAAGTGCGAAAAACTGCAATACATCAAAAATCCGCTAGGGGCAGGTCCCAAAAGGGAGCAAATGTCCATAGACCCCAATGTTAAAATGCCAGTTTTCACATCATAAATTCATGTTTTTACAGGTTGGTGCCATGGACTTTTATTGTATTTTTCGATAGGTTCCGAGTGCCTGACAACTGTGAGGGGGGTGAATTTTTTTCTAATTCGTTAGTTTAGATAGTATTTAGATATAAAATGTATAACAAATAAGGACGTGGTTAACTTTGACAGCGTGATTGACAGCTGATAACGGGCTGCGCTGAGTGGAATTCCTGAAATTTGACGTCTCGGCCATGATCTGACACAACACATCATACCAGCTCTGTATCCTTTCAAAAAGATTTTCCAAGATGGCGCCGCCCATACGCCCCATAAACGGCCTCAAAACCGTTCTTCAGAAAGTCTATGGGTGACGTCACAGACGCTTTGTCCATATTTTTTACAGTCTATGCCAAGGACACATTAAATTGATCAAAAGTGACGGTAAAGACATTTATAATGTTACAAAAGATTCTGTTTCAAATAAATGCAGTTCTTTTGAACTTTACTTTCATCAAAGAATCCTGAAAAATAAAATGCATCACGGTTTCCACAGAAATATGAAGCATCAGTGACATCAACGAATTCTCAACTGTCCTTAAAAACATTTTTTTGTCTTCTGATTCAGGGCTGAAACCTGCACGTGTTCTGATGGAGATTCACACACACCCCAGATGTGTTCAGCAATAATCATCGGCACGTCACCACAGCTGTATGCGTCACATTGCATGTGCATAAAAGTCAATCTGAACATTATTCGCATCTCTTTAATCAGTCATTTCACACAATCCTAGAGTTTTCCCTTTAAAACAGAAAAGAAACATCAGAACGATCTTCACCGGCGCCGATGAGCCCGAACCCGTCACGCTTTACGGTCATTACAGTCTGACAGCCATGATAAAGATGTTCCTTGTGTTGCACAGAACAACATGAGAGTCAGTAAATAATGAGAGAATGACAAACTATTATGACAACAGTGGATTTTGGTAGTAATTTTACATAATGTAACTTGTCTTTTATCATATTTAAATGGGCTTTTTGCTGTTCCCTTCAATGGCCCTGTCCCAGTTCACATGAGCTCATAAAACTGCATGAGATATTGATGATTATACAAGAATCGGACAGATATTAACATTTTTTTAATTTATTTTTTTACATGAAGTATAACGTTTTGTCGCCATAAACTGCTCATTTTTTGCTTCACGTCAAACTCAGATGCAACACTATGATCAAACTATGATGATGGAAAGATTTGCATATTTCTGAGATAAAGCATCAATACATTACATCCAACCAGACGCTTTTTCAACTTTTGCCCTGATAATTGTCAGTATCACACTTGGTTCTTCTATTTATTTCCATTTTTTCCTTTCATATATTTTAGTAAATCACCAATTAAGTATCATTTGAAAGCTTAAACACTCAAAAATCTTCCTGTGAAACCGCTTTGAAACGGGACATTGTTACACCATAGAGCGATACTTCAAAACCTGTTAGCGGCTACATTTTTGTGATATCAACTTCAAATTTGGAACAAAACTTGCTTTGATTTTCTAGCAACTTTAGAGTCCAAACTATTTTGTGAAATTTATATTTTGTATTACACCATTATATGAGAACTGAACTGAGCTGGACGATGACATCAGGTTTTCTCCAGAGCGGCTATATATATATATAAAAATGAACTAAATTAATAACTTTTTTACAACAATAATGAACCATCACTGAACTTACTTAAGCTGGACTGAGACGCTATTTTCTTCTGGAAACAAACTTTGTTGCATTATTTTCCTGTTATCTCTGTAAAGCTGCTTTGAAACACTCTGTGTTGTAAATAAATGTGACTTGACTTAATCACCTGACTTAAATGTTTAGTTCAGTACATAAGCTCTACAGTAAACTTCTATAGCTTTTCTACACTCTTCTTGAGTGTTTTCTAGTAAAAAAGACCAACTGTAGGTCATTATTTCGAAGCGTTCCTGAATTATAACTATTTAAGTTCAAATCTCTATAGGGTTAACAGGTTAAAAAGACGTTTT
The DNA here is from genome assembly GCA_026230005.1 of Gila orcuttii. Lineage (NCBI taxonomy): Eukaryota > Metazoa > Chordata > Actinopteri > Cypriniformes > Leuciscidae > Gila > Gila orcuttii. The sequence continues at coordinate 62,432,874 of JAPDVR010000004.1, read as the reverse complement.
CCAACCGTTACTGGCATTCAGTAATCTCACAAACGTCTCATTATTGTTAAATCAGCCTAAGACTTGAAATCGAACACACACACACAGACATACACACACACACACATAGACTCAATAAGATGATTCAGTAAATTAGCTCAAAGATCCATCCAAAACTCTCTCCACACACACACACACACACCAAACTGCACGGCTCAATCCAGACAGGAATCAGATTTCCCAGTGTTTTCTCCTCCCTCGTTTTTCCCCTCTTTCTTTTCCTCGAGCCAGTATGTCTGGCTTTGCTCTCGCTCGTTCCCCCTCCTCCACTTTCCAAACAGACAGAAGGAGAACCGAGGCCTGGGATTTTCACCAGACCATCGACATAGACCCATCCATGTGTTCATCCGAAGCCTGAGTTCGGTCTCAGCCACTCTGTTACTGAGATTCACACTCACTCACACACACACAAACACACACACACACAGTCGCTTACCTTCAAAGTAACAGCTGGAGGACGAAGAAAGACCTTTCTTGGATTTACAGCCCACCAATTTTAGACAAATTTCCAACATTTTCATTTGCTTCCCAACACGTCCAAATCGAAAAATATAATCCAGTTCTTTTCTCTTTTATCCAAATGAAAGTTCAAAAGAAAGTAGCCAAAAACATTAAAAAGTTGTGTGTTAGTAGCTTAAGTCACATACAACGTGAAGATAAAAGTCAAACACGGTTTTTCTTCATCTTAAACCCACTTCACAACGTTCTTCTAGCGAGTTTCCAAAGTAAGAGGCTCCATTTTCCCCCCCGCTCTTCCCGTTCTTCTCGTTTTCTCTGTCCGGTGAGGAACTAGCCATCCATACGGATATTTCCCACAACAGCCAAAAGTGTGTAGGAGTTAAATGAAGCACTTTGACGATAGTGTTGTCTTTTTCATGGTGTTTGTCGTCTTGAGAGACGATCCAGAGGAAAAGCAAGAACTGCTCCCTGCCAACAAAGAGGCCCTTTCAGGATCGGGGGCCGATGACATCACTGGCTCCGCCCCCCGACTGAAACCTGCAGCATTATCTGCAGTGAGAGAGTGTAACTGGAATCTGCCTTTGTCTTTCCGCTCCATAAGCGCCTCCTACACAGAGCTCGCTATCTGTTGCTCACAGACTGGGTTCAGGCTTAAAACAAAGGGACCGTAGCACAAGTGCACAGGATCAAGAGCAGTTATGCCAAAAGGCCAAGGCACAAAACCAGTCACATGGGTCAATTTTTTTAAATTGCATCATCTGAAAGCTGAATAAATTACCGTTTTATTGATGTATTGATTGTTAGGATAGAACAATATTTGTCCGAGATAGAAAGTATTTAATAATCTGGAATCTGAGGGTGCTAAAAAAATAGAAACATTTAGAAAACGCCTTTAAAGTTTTGCATTTATGTTCGCGATTGTGCTGCAATCACTCACAAAAATAAATGTTTTAGATATCTATGGTAGGAACTTTACAAAATATCTTCATGGAACCTGATTTTTACTTAATATCCTAATGATTTTTGGCATAAAAGAAAAATGGATAATTTTGACCCATACAATGTGTTGTTGGGTATTGCCACAAATACACCCGTGCGACTCGTGACTGCTTCTGTGATCCAGGGCCACACATATTCACTTGCACTTTTAAATGCTCGAGCGTTTGAGCAACTGAACACACATCTCAAATTTTTTACTGAGTGTTTACTTTTAAATGCTCAACAATATCGCGGTAAACATTAAGATAATTATTATGGACACTGGGTTTTGTTCACTAATACTTTTGTGAATTATTTGCACTTTTTATATAACTGGTTAATCAGTGGATTATTTCTTCAGTTAATGGGAAAAAAAGCCAAATATTAATGCATTTTATTTTATTTGTGTATTGCAATGATAGAAATTCAATTCAACCAATGAGAAAGACACACACATTAACAGAATGGTCAAGACGAAAAGATCAGAGTATCAAATATCACAGTATTTATACGTGTACATTTTATATAACTGGTTAATCAGTGGATTATTTCTCCAGTTAATGAGAAAAAAGGCAAATATTAAAGGCCCACTGAAGAGCCTTGGAACGCACAGCTTTATATAATGCGTTGACGTAATTTCCACTAAAGCAGGAAACGAAGGCGGGAAATATTGAATGGCTCCTCCCCCTTTTTAAATAGCCAATAGCGTTTAGTTTCCCCCACAGACTGACAGCACCATGGAAGCGAATCCGAGCGCTGATGATTGTTTACTAGTCTTTAATAATGCTTGAAATGTATATTAGTTAGGCTAGTTGTATTTTAAAACCACAGGCAAACATTCCTTATGTAAAAGTGTTCTTTAGCCTGTTGATTTTTGTTGATACTCAGCTACAATAAAATGTTTTGCAATAAGACTAAATGTGAATGATATCCAAGTTTTTTTTTTTCTTTTCAAAATTAGGAATCGATAAGCAGAATCGAAGTCATTAAAAGTCAAATGATACCCAACCCTAGTCAGCATGGGGTCTCTAATCTAGTCTCTAATCCTGAAATTCCTCTCAGGAGTTTCTCTTCCAGGAGTTCTTCTTGAATGAGGACTTTTTTACAACAAAACTGAACCATCACTGAACTTAAGCTGGACTGTGACGCTATTTTCTTCTGGAAACAAACTTTGTTGCATTATTTTCCTGTTATCTCTGTAAAGCTGCTTTGAAACACTCAGTATTGTAAAAAAGTGCTGTAGAAATGAAGGTGACTTGACTTGATACAGTTTTTACTGGTCAGTTACCGGTAACAGATCATGTGTGAACAGGCCCTTTTCAAATATATCGGTAAATAGACATTTCAAAATAAGAGTCATAGGCTGGTTTATAATTAAAAGTCCTGCATTATGCATAAAGCTTTCTTCCCCGGGTTATTATTTGTATTTCTCTTCATTTAATTCAAGGTAAACTCGTGTAGCTTTTTTCTTGGCCAAAAACAGGAACTAAGAAAAAGTTTATTTCCTTATAAGAATACCTCCAAAAATGCAAAACCTGTTGTTCAAAAAGATGTTGCAAAAGATGTTCAAAACCTTGCATTGCAGTTGCTTAGGTATTAGGTTTTACCTAATAAGAGTGGTTTATGTGGTTGCTAGGGTGATGTACGTGGTTGCTAGGGTGCTCTATGTGTTTCTTCCTCTCTGGTGTTCAAGGGTTCTGCATTAATTGAATGTTAAAAAGTGTTTTCTCATTTGCTCAGACAAAAGCCAGGATTGCAGAGGCAGGTTTTGTGAAAGAGGGGGAGGTGACAGATGCAGAAACATGAAGCACATTTCTCAGAGATGAGCTCATAGAGGATCATTTATATAATCCACTCTCCGTTAGCTGACGCACACCATCTCTCGCAGTCATTAAACACACACTCCTGCCCAACTCAACCAGGGGTGGCGTCTGTAGCGCTTCGCATGAGACGCGTTTATGTCAATGCGAAGCGTTTAGTTAGATTGAGGGTTTCATCATGAGCCCAGGAATGGAAACATGATCCAGGTGTGCTGGGAAATCACAACAGGCTGACGTCACACACTCACACTCTCAAACACACACACTCACACGGTCCAGTGCATGAGCTGCTCTTTCACTTCCACTGCAGTCATACCTTTTCCATTAAAGGCGCAGTGTGTAATTTTTAGCGGCATCTAGTGGTAAAGTTGTGAATTGCACCCAACAGAAGTTACGGTGGCCGACAGGAAGTGATGTCGTTGTCTGAGACAGCAGAGAGTAGCCAGTTAAACAATGAGGTCTCTTTACAAAGATAAATTAAGAAATTAGGTTTACTTTATTAATTAGTAAAAAGATATGTTATTGTGAATATTAGTTGGTCGACCAATATATCGGCCGACATTTGGCTTTTTTAAAGCATCGGCTGATAAGTTTTTCTGATTGGCCGATGTGTTGGAAGAGGGACTTTTATTTTGACGGGTGGCGCTGAGAACGGCAGCACTCACTCACATTCTCCATCTTCATTAGTTTACGATCTCTGTCAGTCATATCTAATACTTTGTTAGGCAGAACTGGTAAACAAAGATAGTAAATGGTAGGTGAAAAAGTAAAGCGTTTGCTTTTACATTATTTGTAACAGAAAAGGCAAACAATCAGGCTAAAATACTTTCTCATTTACCATCAACATTCAGCAAATGCGCATCTACATAATTTAAACAAATCTCTGAATATCTAATAAACATTTAATTTCACAAACCTTGCAGATTTAACCAAATCCAGCTGTGATATCTTGTGAAGTGTGTATTTGTAGCCGATATAAACGCGTTCCTGCGAGTGACGGTCCGTGTGAAGCGAGTGAATGTGAACAGAAGATCAGCTTCACAGAAGACGCCATCGAAACACTTTAAATTCTTAATTTTAAAATATGCTGTGCAGGGCTCTAGCATGCGACTAAAATGTTTCCTAGGTCGCACCGGTGCACTAACGTCCTCGCATCCGCTGCCTCTCCAGGAACGAAGCGCTTGTTCTCCTTTGACGGAACTCAAATCCATGGTTGGATCATATCGTGGTCTAAACCAATCAGAGACAGAGAAGGGGCGGGTCTTTGCCTCTGATTGGCTGTGGTCCAGATATTCCTGTAGACCTACACTGCTCCGTGCTGTGTGATTGAAATTGTGACCTGAGCACCAGAGAATCAGTTACGGCAAGAAAACAAACGACGAACAATGAAAAGAAATAGACCCATAGAGAGTTTTTTCTTTAAGAAAAGTAGGCCTGTTCCCCAACACTCTCGCCGGGCAATGCTCCGACAACAGCCCAGACATGAGCTACACCAGTCTCCCAGTCTCCCCAGTCCCTGTGCGATGCCCAGCCCTGGTCCTCGTCAGAGATGGCATCTGACTCAGAGACAGAGCCTACCGAGCCTGAGCTAGAGACTCAAAATAAAAAGGGGAAAACATATGCATTTCATAAAGACTGGTTAGACCAGTTTCCCTGGTTAAGGTTTAATAGGAAAGATTCATTGTAAAGCATGTGGCCAGAGCATGGCAGGGAACAGTGCATTTGTAAGCAGATCAACAACGTTTAGAATCGAAATGCTGAAAAAGCACAATATAAAAAAAACACACTTCATGCCGCGATACGTGTGTGACTGAAGTGGCGCCTCTCCCGGCTGCATTTCATCAGGTCCTCAGAACAATCAGAGATGATAATAAAATTCAACGTCGCCTATAACGTCGCAAAACAAGAGCTGACATTCACTAAACTTAGATCGGAAATTATTCTGATGAAGAAAAATGGATTAGACGTGAACTCGACGTACAGCAATGACGTTGTGCCCAATTTATTGGGGTAATAGCCAACACATTAAAAAAAAGACGACTGTTGCCAACTTGCCATCACGAGTTTCCACATGTCATTTATGATCGACGGTTGAGGGAAGCACTTTCTATTTTGAAATGTTTTATTTTGCTTAAAATGTTTTAGTTTGGCAGCTCAGTGAAGCACTTTAAACATTTTTTTTTTTTTTTTAAAGATTTTTATTTTTATAAAGTATAATTGTGCTTCAAATAAAAAAAGTATTTACCTACACCTTATTCTCGTTTAAAATAATTTACAATATATATGAATATATATGGAGCGTGATAAAAAGGTGACCTTGAAATTGTGGCGCTAAAGGCGACGGGAGCCGAGGAAGAATGTGGGTGCACCTAAATAAAAAAGTTAGTCTGGAGCCCTGATGCTGTGCAATATCCAGTTGTGTCATATTCATATCGGTTTCACTGTGTGCTGTATGTAAAATTAGCATTACCTTGTCAAAAGTCAAAGTAAAAAAAAGTCTTTATTTGAAAAAGTATGATTACCAGTGCGCATGAAATGACCAGATTACTGAGTGCCCTATTACAGTGTTTACTTCCTTTTTATTCACATATTCATATATTTTTAAACAATTACTTTAGTTGTGAAAAATACTGTAATAGGATTGCAGATTCAAGAAGTTGCCATCTAAAGTATAAGCATGTTTATTTAAAAAAACAAATCTAATTTATTTATAATTTATTAAATATTGATTAATATATATGTATATTAGGGATGCACCGATACCACTTTTTAAGGATCGAGTACGAGTACCGATATTTTTTTCCTGGTACTCGCCGATACCGATGCCTGTTGTACTGGGGGGGGGGGGTCTCGTTTTATGTGGCAATTTTCTAAGAACAACACAATGAGACTAATGAACATATCAGCATCTTTATTTTCAACAACTTAAATAAACTTATGTTTAAAAATAAATCATTCTTATGTGCTTATCACAAATTTTCAAAGCCCAAATTTCACAGTGTCCAATAATCTCCAAAGGGCAAAACCAAGGACATAATGAATGTAATTTTTACCTGCCTGTCACAAAGTTGTCAAAGTGCTAAAGAAATCACAGACAACAAGACAATCAAAGTTGTCCTAAAGTGCCAAAGAAATCACAGAACAAATGTTTATAACAAGCATATTTTTTACTGGCCGAAATAATAAACAGCCTTTTTGTGTCACATATACATTAATTTATATATAGGCTATATTAAAACATTTTTGTCATATTTCTGGTCTATTATTTTCCATTTTTACTTTTATTTACACACATATTACACAATTTACACACATTAAAATAATATTTTTGTGGTGGTGCCTATATGAACATAGTTCTGTACATATTAAATGTATTAATTGTACATTTAATAAAATATATGCAATAATAATATATATAATTAATATAATAATTATAATTATTTCAAAAAAATATTTAGTTTTACTCTGCCTATTTTTTTTTTACTCCATTTACTCTGACTGATCCGATCAGTAACTGAAGGACTGGAAATATCAGTTTTAAAATGAAATTAAAATGAATCGGTTCAAATGAGTCATTAGTTCGCGAATTGGACGTGTCAATGTCATTATCGGATGTGTTCGCGTTGTGTGATTATCCTGGCAGCTAGGACATCCCACAAGATATGTGTCAACACAGAAAACATTTAATCACTGGATAGGTTTTTCCGTTTATTTAAAGTGTGGTTTATGTCAGCTGAATGTGCAGAACGCTTCAGAGAAGATAAGGTATTTTAGCACAATTCACACCCAGCGGTAATTCAGGAAAAAATATATCCGAATGCTCCACATGAAACTATGGTCTTCCGACCTTTTACCATCGTGTCGATTTATTTTGATTAATATGTGACAACGAGAGAGAGCAAGACAGCACTAAGAGAAAGTGCGCGCGCGACCTCTCTCTGCTCGTGCTTCAGTTGCGCCCTGTCACACGCACTACTGTCGTCTACATTACTCGCAGATCAAATAAGACTATGGCGGGACAAAAAATTTGCTTTGGAGCAGGAGCATCGATAAGAGGACTCGTTAACGTTAACTCGTTACATTACTATTTTGGTATGAACATTCACCCGCCAGTGGGGCGGATAGCCTTTTGAGATTTACTTGCCAAACAGAAAATCTACCCGCATTTGGCGCTTGGCGGGTGTTAATTTCGGACCCTGGCCGAAAGTGTAAAGTGAAATATTAGACTGTACTATTAAATCTACCAACACTATAACTGCAGGAAGATAACTGTTCATAAGAATTAAGAAATATAAGCTAAGGATATACGTGAGGTCACATGTCACGTGAGGTATCGGTCTTTGGTATCGGGGTATTTTTACGAGTACGAGTACAAGTACATGAGCTTGGTATCGGGCCCGATACCGATACTGGTATATCGGGCTTTATATCGGCCATCCTGCTCTCTAAGATATCGGCCATAAGAAAAAAAACAATATCGGTCGACCACTAGTGAATATTATTGTTACTTGTTCATCATTGTGTCAGTGTTTTATTCTTCTTTACGCGAAGAACAACATAGTGACAAACGCGTTTGTCCATTTAGGGCCACTGTAGAAATATAAAAAACGTAACGGTTCATTAAGTAAGGTCTTTATAAACCACTGAAAACATAGTTATGCATATGATATTGCGTTTCTGTCAACAGATCCTCCTAAATATTACACAATGCACCTTTAAGTGACAATATTTGCCCCCTAAATTGATTTTCCAGTGCATTTTTTTACCTTTATGAATAACTTTATAAAATAAATAATGTTTTATATAAAAAATGTTTAATAGAGAAATATGTAATGGTGAAAACGAAGAGACACTTTTAAATATTAAACTAAAACCGCTAGTAGGTGGCAGTCTTAATGAGCGAGTCATTCATTCATTCAGTAATGAAGCAACTAGCTGCATTTATAAATGAATCATTGAATGATTGACTCACGACCTGTTCAAAGCTGTAGACTCGTTCACGAAACACAGATGTGTGATGTAGTTCTGCTATTATGTCGTTGCAAAATACAGTAAATTTACTGTGTTTAAATGCACGTTTTGTTTGTTGACCTCTTGTATAATAATCAATGTCACTTTGCAATTGTGTGGATATTTGGGAACAATTGCATTCTTGCTCGTTATCAACATTAAATACAAGAACTCACATAGGGAAAGTTGGAGTCTTAAATCAATCTCAATCCACTCTGTGTCTATATTTGTTTTTCATGTCAAGACAAAGTCTATGTTTTTCAATAAAAGAAATAAAAAGTTATTTTGTAAAACGTCTTTTGCTCAGACTGTCCTCTCAGTGAAAGGTGTAAAATTCTGGAATTCATTACATAATTATTTAAAATCTGCTGCAAGGTTTTGTTTTTTTCTTAAAGCCACTAAGTCTTGGTTAATTCAACATCAAACTTGTACTCATGTTTAGTTTTCTTTATTTTTTTCCGGATTTGTTTGCTTTTTTACACACTTTAAACATTATTGTATCGCATATCGAATATTGCATTATTTAATGTTATCGCATTTTTCTTCAATATCGTGCAGCCCTAATCCCCACTTTTACAAAGGTGCGCTGTCGAGAACGGCAGTAATGTAGCGCGATTACCTAAAGAAGCGAACTCTGCACGCAACCTATCATATGCTATCTTATTTTGACAGATTTTGTGTTAATTCACATTGAAATTAACTGAATAATTTGACAATCAAAATGATCACATTGTCCATCGGGTTTTTCACACTTCATATTTTTCCCTAATATTCACTATATGATCAACGCAAACAGAACTACAACAGGACAACAGCATATTACTGCAACACACACACACACTCACACAGATCTGCTTGACTCCATAATGAGAGACTGAAGGAGGAATGTAAAGTGCACATTCTTGTCTTGTCCTGTTCAGTTGGTGTTACTATAGTTTAATCTACGCATGTCAAGTCAAGTCTCCATTTATACAGCACTTTAAAAATATAGATGTTTCACAGCAGCTTTACAGTGATAATAGGAGATTACAGTAACAGAGATTGTTTTGGCTTTACAGCAGATCTAGAATAAAGTTATTGTCCAGATAAAGTTAGTTTTGATTGATTCACTTCCGTTGCAAAGATCATTAGTTATTAACTTAGCGGCCGCTAACACACACCGTTCTAACAGAAAACACTTTATGCGTTCCGGCTCTCATTCACACAACAGTGCTCGAGAACGCAAACCTTCAAACAGGTTCCAAGGTACAAGCCTTGAAAAATTTATAATACAGAATTTTTTACCCGTAGCCACGCGAACCAGAATTATCCCGACAATGTTTATCAGTACAGAGGTAAAGGGAAGGAGGCCTTCACAGCGGAGAGACTAGTGACACTTTAGGACTGCGGTGTCGTCGTGTCCAGGCACAGGTCCTGTGTGTGTGTGTGTGTGTGTTTGTGTGTGTGTGTGGGGAGCATGTACAGAGTGAACAGCAACGGTCCTAGTACTGAGCCTTGTGGTACACCATACTGAACTTTTGATCGATAAGACATCTCTTCATTTACTGCTACAAACTGATAACGGTCAGATAAGTATGACTTAAACCATGCTAGTGCAATTCAACTAATGGCAACATAATTTTCAAGTCTAATCAGGGCTCGCAAAATTTCTAAATCGCTGGTAGCTCTTCGGGCAGGCACTCTTCAGATTTTGGTAGCCCGAAATGAATTTTACTAGCCCAAATAAAAAGACAATTTTTAATGTAGAAAATTGGTTAGGAGTCAAAACATGAATCAAAAACTTTTTCAAAACACATATCAACAAGTGTGCAGCTCTGTTGTTTTAAAGTCTGACAACGCAAAAAAGTGTTAATTTTCTGATGGAATAATTCACATATTGAAGTGTAGCAATAATAATAATAATAATAATAATAATAACAATACCAGACTTTTTTGAGGCAAGTAAATGGTGCTCTAATTATTTGATGCCGTTTATAGCAGAATATATGATGGTCAAGTCACCTTTATTTATGTAGCACTTTTTTTATCATAGGCTACAGATTTGTTTGATTCAAAGCAGCTTTACAGTGATAGTGTGGATTCAAACATTCTGACACGCAAAGTAAAGCATTCATGTCAAAGTGGATCTTTAATTTGTATTGTGCATAGGCGTAATTTATGGGTGGGTTTTATTAAATCCCCACCACTTTTTCTCAGGGTCGATATTGGCCCCACCACTTTTGGCGCTTTTCCCCTGCATGGTACGGTACGGCTCGCTTTGGCTCGCTTTAAATGGTACCACCTCTGTTGAGGTTCCAAGCGTACCGTACCGATACTAAAATGTGAAGTGAAAACACTGCAGATCACTGATTGGTCAGACAGAATCGTCACTACTAGCGTCATTGTATTTGCGAGACATCAAACCCGCTAGATTTAAATAGCCAGTAACAGCCACCGCTGTAGCACGGTAGCACCTGTTTTAAAACTACTAGCTTGACTTGCTTGAAGAAAAAAGAAAGAAAAAAAACGTCCAAAAAAGAAATGGCTGAATCGTGGTCAGTGGACGAAGTGCAGACGTTCCTCTCGTTGGTTGCCGAGGAACGGATAAACTATAACGATTAGTCTATAATCCCACCCACTTTGAAGCGGTACTAACTGCAGTGGAAAAGCAACCGAGCTAAAGCGAACCGAGCCGTGCCGAGCCGCGCCGAGTCGTACCACGCAGTGGAAAAGCGAAGCGAGCCGAACCGTGCCGCGCCGAGCCGAACCGTACCACGCAGTGGAAAAGCGCCATTTGTGAAACATTTCGAGCCACGGATGGTCCTAATACAAATACATAAAACATCTCCAGTTAGCAGAGCATTCATTTAGTTCGTTATTAAATAAGAGACAATCTAGCGCTAAAATGTGTTGTTTTTCAACTCAAGCTGAGCGCTCGTTGCTGCAGCGATCGGTTGCATGGATACATTGTTCTCTTGTAGCACACGCAGTCTTCACTCGGACGCACGCTTCAATCTATCGCCGTTGCGGAGACAAAACAAAATGCACACAAACGTGTCCCAGCTTGATACTGTAACCACTGATGAACATATTCGGTTTTGATGAAAGAAAAAAAAATCTATACGTGTGCGGATTAGAACCCACTCAACCCAGAACCTCTGACACGCTTGGCAACAGTTTTAACCACAAGACCATTAAGGTACACAAGGAAAATCGCTGATATATGTTTCTCTTATAATATCATCACCACAATGAGAAATCCCATGAAATCCAAACAGCAGTGGACTGAGGAAAGACCGTGTCCATCACTGCATCACGACTGCAGGAAGCGCAGCTGGACCCGCGTGATCCCAGATGATATCTAATAGTAAAATGATTTTGAGACAAATACTTCCTTTGAGTTTCATTGAAGGAGACCGGTTTAAAAACAGAAAACGCAAAGTGCTGTTAGAAACTTCTCTTAGCACACCGTTATCTGTGTTTCTGCAACGTCTGTCAGCGCAGCGCTTTCTCACTCGAGCATGAAGTGCTGGGGCGCCCCTGCATGTGGATATTATTGTTTTTCTCAACATAAACGTCAAACAATATAAACACGATAATCATATGCTGACTCGAGTGCATGTGTACGTTCTTTACAATATCTTGCTCAGTCTACTTTATTTGCATTTTTTTTCCGTTCGCGCTCCTTGAGCTTAAATGCTTTTGTTCTTTATATTTTTTGTTTACACATAGGCCTACTGTTTAATGTTTTCAACTAAAAGAAAACTTTAACATATATTGTGTATATTGCCCAATCGTAAGCTTGTTCAGAAATGGTGACAAAAATAAATAACGTCTTTTTTGTTAAGCGTCATTTAAATAAACGAATATTCGTATATGTGATTTTTATGAGCCCGAATATTCAAATTCAGTATTTTTGAAAAATGCCCATCCCTAGATTGGAAAATGAAAACCAGACGATTAATCGGTATTTGCCTTAAGTATCGCACACAGGCAGACACACACACGGTCATGTGACCTGAACACATGTATCACTGCAAATGCATGAAGGTGGACTCACGACACGGTCATGCGACCTCACGACGCGGTCATGCGACCTCACGACACGACGCGGTCATGCGACCTCACGACGCGGTCATGCGACCTCACGACACGGTCATGCGACCTCATGACACCCTCATGCGACCTCACGACGCGGTCATGCGACCTCACGACGCGGTCATGCGACCTCACGACGCGGTCATGCGACCTCACGACACGACGCGGTCATGCGACCTCACGACGCGGTCATGCGACCTCACGACGCGGTCATGCGACCTCACGACACCCTCATGCGACCTCACGACACGGTCATGCGACCTCACGACACCCTCATGCGACCTCACGACACCCTCATGTGACCTCACGACACGGTCATGCGACCTCACGACACGGTCATGCGACCTCACGACACGGTCATGTGACCTCACAACACCCTCATGCGACTTCACAACACCCTCATGCGACTTCACGACACGGTCATGTGACCTCACAACACCCTTTTGTGACCTCACGACACGGTCATGTGACCTGGTCATGTGACCTCACGACACGGTCATGCGACCTCACGACACTGTCATGCGACCTGAACACATGCATCACTGCAAACGCATGAAGGTGGACTCACAACACGGTCATGTGACCTCACGACACGCTCATGTGACCTCACGACACGCTCATGTGACCTCACGACACGCTCATGCGACCTCACGACACGCTCATGCGACCTCACGACACGCTCATGCGACCTCACGACACGCTCATGCGACCTCACGACACGCTCATGCGACCTCACGACACGCTCATGCGACCTCACGACACGGTCATGCGACCTCACGACACTGTCATGCGACCTGAACACATGCATCACTGCAAACGCATGAAGGTGGACTCACAACACGGTCATGTGACCTCACGACACGCTCATGTGACCTCACGACACGCTCATGCGACCTCACGACACGCTCATGCGACCTCACGACACGCTCATGCGACCTCACGACACGCTCATGCGACCTCACGACACGCTCATGCGACCTCACGACACGCTCATGCGACCTCACGACACGCTCATGCGACCTCACGACACGGTCATGCGACCTCACGACACTGTCATGCGACCTGAACACATGCATCACTGCAAACGCATGAAGGTGGACTCACAACACGGTCATGTGACCTCACGACACGCTCATGTGACCTCACGACAAGCTCATGTGACCTCACGACACGCTCATGCGACCTCACGACACGCTCATGCGACCTCACGACACGCTCATGCGACCTCACGACACGCTCATGCGACCTCACGACACGCTCATGCGACTTCACGACACGCTCATGCGACCTCACGACACGCTCATGCGACCTCACGACACGCTCATGCGACCTCACGACACGGTCATGCGACCTCACGACACTGTCATGTGACCTGAACAAATGCATCACTGCAAACGCATGAAGGTGGACGCACAACATGGTCATGTGACCTCACAACACGCTCATGTGACCTCACAACACGCTCATGTGGCCTCATGACACGGTCATGAGACCTCACGACACGGTCATGAGACCTCACGACACGGTCATGAGACCTCACGACACGGTCATGAGACCTCACAACACGGTCATGTGACCTGAACGCAAACGCATGAACCTGGACTGACCGTGAACGTCGAACACATTGCAGTTCTGCACTCCGGGCCGCGACGCCTCCCGCTTCCCCGAGGCCTTGATGAAGGGCAGCGCCGACAGACTCGGTCTCCGCTGGTCCCCGACGGGCTTCCCCGGCTGCTGCCCCATAAGGGCCCGACACACACACACCGGATCCCGGTCCCGACGAGTCAGAGTCCAGCGCCGGTCACGCATCCACAGCCAGATCCAGAAGCCTGTGCGGATCTAATCACAGAGCAGATCACAGGTTTAAAAGCTTAAAGTGCATAAGAGTAAACATAAGCTGTGTCTCAAATGACACACTATACACTTATACACGACGTACTCAACCGTGTAGTGTATGAACTTTCTAAACTGATTTTGTCTTTCAACAGTGGAGTCTGGTAGTCCCTCCCCCTCCGCTACGTAATTAAATCTGCAACAGTCGAGTGCATGAAGTGGCCAACGTTCCACACTTCGTTTTTTCGGTTAAATAAGTGCATCATCCGGGAACATAAAGTGCACTTTTTATTTTTAGAATTTTCAGTGTGAAAGCACTATTTATACTACAAAATGGCATAGAATAGTGTACAAGTACGCGATTTGGGACGCAGCTTATATTCAATTCAATTCACATTTATTTGTGTAGCACTTTTCACAATGCACATCATTTCAAAGCAGCTTTACAGAAAATGCATGAGTCTACATTACAGTTTAGAGTGATCTGTTATCAGAGGAAACTGTGTAAATTATGTATTTCAGAAATGTACATCACAGTTACCTCTGATAACAGATCATACAAAAAGCAGGTGTGGGATGAATAATAATAATAATGTCATTCTCACGTGTCAGAGGAGGACGTAACATCAGTCTTCAGGGTGATGACGTCACTGAAACCTCCACATGATCAACAGAAACTCTGAGAAGGGTTTTGCTGATGAGCTGTCAATCATAGTGACGTCACGCTAATATGAATATCTCCAGGCCAGTGGCACATCAGACGTGTCAATAATTCGCTCAGATATACTGATGTGCATGAAACTACAGTCAATTATCATCGTTATTCACTTGAAGAAATGTCCAACAATAACTTTTAATAGCAGATCTTCGATAGTGATTGTCAAGACTGATTAGTAGTGTCATTCAGTACATAACTGTTAGTACATGTAGTAATAACTGTTTATTTACGTTTGCAGCAGCTGTAAACAAGCACATCGACGTCACTGCGGTAAATAACGTTGATGAGATTTTAGCTAATTAAACACATGTAAGTTAACGTTAGGTGTAAAATAGAGTCTGAACTCTCACAGAAACTCTCACACGCGGTGTTATCCCGATTAAACCCTCGGTTCGTGTAACTTTGACTTCAAGTGTATAACGTTAGTTGGAGTTTGTTGGAGTTGTAGTTGTTAAATCTCTCGTCACTTCCGCGTGCAGTTCTCTCTCTCTCGAGATCCTGAGGCGAATATAAACGCTCTCCGCGCCGTCTTTATGCCTCTCCTGTCGGGCGCGTTTCCTCACCGAACATTCCCTGGACGCTTCCGCAGTTTTTTAGTGTTGATTCTCGCCATGTCTTCCTTTTATTTAATAACTTTCAGCACTTTTCTTGGAGTCGCTCGTCGTCGCAGGAACCGCCATATTCGCGCACGCGAGCTCCGCTCGTGACGTCACACGCACGCCGCGCTCTTCCGCCAACAATCGCTCCAGTTCCTTTTTAAATTTTTACACTTCATTTTTTTTTTCTCTCTCTCTACATCTCCCAGGCACACTTTTATTCTTTCCTTGCTGTATGTATTATAGTAACTTAATCGTATATTGTTTAATTCTTGCAATTAAACATATGGATGATAATGCTCATTTCATTTAAAATGTTGTTTATTTCCTTGAACATACTCAAAACTAACTTTTATTTTGAAAATAAGAAAGCTGTTAAAATGTGTCAATATTTGTAAACAATTTAATGTTTTATTCTATTGATTGCTTATTACTTATTTTGACTTGTGTGGTATATTATTTTTATTTCTTGTGTTTATTTTATTCTTTATAAAGCCCTTTGGTCAACTTTGGTTGTGTTTTAAATGTGCTCTAGAAATAAATGTTTTAATGTTTTAAATAAAACAATTAGTAATATATAATATAATCAGTATATGTAATTTCTATCCTGCAGAAGCAGTGAGTTTGTGTGTATCGTGATTATTGAAGCTCTGCCCTCTAGCGGCCTGATACTGACTGTCACACTATTAAAGGAACAGTTCACCCAAAAATGAGAACATTGGACCCCATTGACTTCCATTGTATTGTTTTACTACACTATGCAAGTAAGTGGGGTCCATCAACTGTTATTCAGCAGAACAAAGAAACACATACAGGGTTGGAACAACTTGAGGGGGACAGAAGTGTTAAAGTCCCTTTAACACAATATTACGAAGATAAAAGATAAACATGTCTAAACTATCTTAAGTGGTACGAGATTAAATACTGGTTAACACGTTTCAGATGTTTCGGAAGCTGTGCATGATGTGTTTTTGCTTTTACAAGGAACAAAAGCAACTTGTTTTCTGATGACAGAAGTAAAAATTTTTGGGTGTACTGTTCCTTTAACACAATATTACTTGACATTACAAGCATATAAAGATTTCTAAACTATCTTAAGAAGTGGAGCGAGATCAATTGTTCGCTAACACACACTTCCTTCCGTAAGGTTTCGAAACCTGTGCATGCTGTGTTTTTGTTTGTACGAGGAACACTAAAAGCCACTTGTTTTCTGTCAAATTGATTTATTTATGATCCGTAGGGTTTGTATGAAAGTGTGTGTTATCCCTCGTGCTCGACCAGGCGCTGTCGTGTCTCCAGAACGATCTCCTCCATGGTCTCCGGCTTCAGGATATCTTTGATCTGCAAGAAACACAGATTGTTTCATTGCTTCACTCCTCATGAACGTTCACCCAGAGATGAACGAGATTATAATACCTTGTGTGGAAGAGCTGCTTCGTAGCAGTAAAGCACGCTGGTGTCGTACAGCAAAACCTTATGAGTCGCGAGAGCCAACAAACAGTTCCTGAGCCGCGAGATCACCTCTCGATCAGACAGAGACACCGGCTGGACAGAGACGACACATTAGTGACTGTGAGTGTGTGTGTGTGTGATATTTAGGGTTGGGAATCAAGAATCGGATACTTGTTATAAAATGTATATTTCGGTTCATCTTATTGATTCCTTTGTGAGCATTTCAACATGAGTTTAAACCATTGAAGCGCGAGAGACTCTGTTTTCTGTGTTGGTGTGTATCAGTATATTGGATCCGTGCAGCTCTTAAAGTGACAGCACTAATATTCCTGCTGTCTCTATAATAACACTAATCAAACAACAAAAGACAGAAAATTCACTCGTTCTTCACTGAATAACTATATTTGTAATGTATATTTTATTTATAAAGTGCAGTTATTTTACATTTGATTACAGTTTCTGAACCTGAATACCTGAAAACACTTTATTTCAATCGTATCTTTGTTCAGTTGCATCTATTTGTTGTTTATTTGTTCTTTTTTAATTACTGAGTGTTTATTGTCTTTAATAATGCTTAAATGTATATTAGTTGTTCTTCTATGGTGTTTTTAAACCACAGGCAAACGTTCCTTGAGTAAGTGTTCTTTAGTCTGTTGATGATATTCAGCTACAATTAAATGTTTTGCAATAACACTAAATGTGGTTGTTGTTTTTTTACCTTATTGGAATCGAAATTAGGAATCGCTAAGCAGAATCATTAATTGAACCGATACCCAACGCTAGTGCTATGACAGTACAGCGGATTCCTCTGACCTCCATGCTGGTGTAGAAGCCTCCGGCCTCCTCGTCCTGCGTCTCCGCCGTGGGATAAAGCCACACGTACCCGTTGTTTCCCAGGATCACGGACGCGCCGCACGGCAGGTTGTGGAAGTGAGTTTTCTGTCTCTTCACCAGCGACGGGGAGACGAGGACCAGCACTCCCTGACCCAGCTGAAACACACACTCTCTAAATCAGTGTCAGTGTTTCTGAACTCCTGAAACGCCTCCATTGTATCTTGAGTTTCTTCCGGGAACGAACACGTCACAATATTCCTCATTATAATAATTAATACGCAGAATAAAGGGGCGGGGCCTGGTTGAGTTAGTTAGCAGTGTGTTAAACTGGCGGTTATGGAAAGGGGCGGGACATTTCCCAAACACACTCGAAGCGCTCGACCAATCACAACACACTACTCCAGCCGACCAATCAGAGCACAGTGTGCTTTTCAGGAGGAGGGGCTTCATAGAGACAGGAAGTAAACAGAGCGTTACTGACAGACTGGGAAGAGAGGAGCCGCAACAAAGGAGAATATGAGGAAAATAAAACTTTATGACTTTGTTTCTCACCTTCCCGTACTTTAAGCTGCGTGTGTGCAGAGAGAGAGCGCCGTCCGAGAAGATCGACTGAACCTCGGCCTGGGAACGGTTAAAGATCACAGCAGGAAATAACAACAACAACAATGATGATGAACACCCGAAGCTGGTCTAGAGGAAGCAGGAGAACTGAACCATCATAATGAAATCTAAAATAAGGAGTTTCAGGTGGAATAAATTATTACATTTTGATGAAAGACTATCACAAAATAAATTGTATTGCTTTGGAATCAGTGTTATTTTAAGATTATTTATATACTATTATAGTATTTATTTATATTTTGAATTAGCTTGATTTCTATATTTTCAGTTTAATTCTAGCTCAAGTTTTTTTGTTACATGCATTTGTTCTTTTGTATATTTCACTGCTTAGCTTTATTTTTATTTCAGTATTAGATTGAATATTTTTTATGTGCTTTTGTCATTTTTTGTTAGTTTAGATTTTAAATATATCTATTATATATAGTTATCTATTATATCTATCTAATATAGCCTTATTTCAGTTTTAGTATGTTTATGCGCTTTTGTAATTTTTACAATACGTTTTATATTTCTATAACTATTTTTGTTTAAGTTTTAGTGATTTTGTTATGCGCTTTTTGTTAGTTTTATTATTACATATTTCTGTTCAGCTTAAGACTTTAGTATAAGTTTTAATCTAATATTTATATTGTATGTAGAGCTGCACGATTCTGGATACGTTGAGAATCACGATTTTGTTGTTTCAAATACAGATCAGGACAACTAAACAAAATAACATGTAATTTACTCATTTAAAATGTTAATTGCTGCAGTCAATTTTAAAAAATCCTAATTAATTTTAATTATAAAAATAAAAAAAGTTGAGTGAATGATTTAATGACTCACTCATAAATACTTCTCGTTTCATTAGTGGATGAATCAGTGTTTTTGAACGAATCTCTTGAATTAATGCTTCAATGAGTCACTGTTAAAAGTAAACAGAAACAGAGTTTAAAGGTGATTTGCTCATGTTGATCACTATTGTAGAGTTTATATCTGAACTATAAACTTTATCCCAGTACTTCTGTGATAACTGAGTTCTTGTAAGACAGAAATAATGATAACGTGTGGCTGAAAAGACTTTCATAATGCTGTTTATAATAGTATATACTGAACGAATCAGAGTCAGAGCAGGAACGGAATCAGTACATGTGATGATGATGATGATGAAGGATACGCTGATGAGATCTCCTTCCTGAAGATAATCTCTCATGGCCAGCTCATCCTGCGTCGATCGCCGTCTCTGACAGACACACACAACACACATCCACACACTTTACTGCACAGATTCAGTGCTGGTTATATGAGCTCATAATAAATGCATGATACATCATGTGCATTATACATCATGTGCATTATACATCATGTGCATTATACATCATGTGCATTATAAATCATGTGCATTATACATCATGTGCATTATACATCATGTGCATTATACATCATGTGCATTATACATCATGTGCATTATACATCATGTGCATTATACATCATGTGCATTGATGAAGGAGTTTCTCACCAGCTCTCCTCCGGGCAGATTGACCGACGACAGCAGCAACACTGAATCCAGACGCGAATTTGTCTCGACTTTCCATCGTTTCTGCTGAACCTGTTGTTATAGAGACACACACACACACACACACACACACACACACACACACACGTGATCAGACACACACACACACACACACACACACGTGATCAGACACACACACACACACACACGTGATCAGACACACACACACACGTGATCAGACACACACACACACACACACACGTGATCAGACACACACGCGTGATCAGACACACACACACACGCGTGATCAGACACACACACACACGCGTGATCAGACACACACACACGCGTGATCAGACACACACACACACGCGTGATCAGACACACACACACACACGCGTGATCAGACACACACACACGCGTGATCAGACACACACACACACGCGTGATCAGACACACACACACGCGTGATCAGACACACACACACACGCGTGATCAGACACAGACACACGCGTGATCAGACACACACACACACGCGTGATCAGACACAGACACACGCGTGATCAGACACACACACACACACACACACACACACACACACACACACACACACACACGCGCGTGATCAGACACACACACACGCGCGTGATCAGACACACACACGCGCGTGATCAGACACACACACGCGCGTGATCAGACACACACACGCGCGTGATCAGACACACACACGCGCGTGATCAGACACACACACGCGCGTGATCAGACACACACACGCGCGTGATCAGACACACACGCGCGTGATCAGACACACACGCGCGTGATCAGACACACACGCGCGTGATCAGACAGACACACACACACGCGTGATCAGACACACACACACACACGCGTGATCAGACACACACACACACACACGCGTGATCAGACACACACACACACACACACACACACACACACACACACACACACGCGTGATCAGACACACACGCGTGATCAGACACACACACGCGTGATCAGACACACACACGCGTGATCAGACACACACACACTTGATCAGACACACACACGTACGTGATCAGAAACACACACGTGCGTGATCAGACACACACACACGCGCGTGATCAGACACACACACGCGCGTGATCAGACACACACACGCGCGTGATCAGACACACACACGCGCGTGATCAGACACACACACGCGCGTGATCAGACACACACACGCGCGTGATCAGACACACACACGCGCGTGATCAGACACACACGCGCGTGATCAGACACACACGCGCGTGATCAGACACACACGCGCGTGATCAGACACACACGCGCGTGATCAGACACACACACACACACACGCGTGATCAGACACACACACACACACGCACGCGTGATCAGACACACACACACACACACACACACACACACACACACACGCGTGATCAGACACACACGCGTGATCAGACACACACACGCGTGATCAGACACACACACGCGTGATCAGACACACACACACTTGATCAGACACACACACGTACGTGATCAGAAACACACACGTACGTGATCAGACACACACACACGTACGTGATCAGACACACAGACACACGCGCGCGCGATCAGACACACGCGCGCGCGCGCGATCAGACACACGCGCGCGCGCGATCAGACACACGCGCGCGCGCGCGATCAGACACACGCGCGCGCGCGCGATCAGACACACGCGCGCGCGCGCGATCAGACACACGCGCGCGCGCGCGCGATCAGACACACGCGCGCGCGCGCGATCAGACACACGCGCGCGCGCGCGATCAGACACACGCGCACGCGCGCGCGCGATCAGACACACGCGCGCGCGCGATCAGACACACACGCGCGCGCGCGATCAGACACACACGCGCGCGCGCGATCAGACACACACGCGCGCGCGCGATCAGACACACACGCGCGCGCGCGATCAGACACACACGCGCGCGCGCGATCAGACACACACGCGCGCGCGCGATCAGACACACACGCGCGCGCGCGATCAGACACACACGCGCGCGCGCGATCAGACACACACGCGCGCGCGTGATCAGACACAGACACACGCGTGATCAGACACACGCGTGATCAGACACAGACACACCCGTGATCAGACACAGACACACGCGTGATCAGACACAGACACACGCGTGATCAGACAGACACACGCGTGATCAGACACAGACACACGCGTGATCAGACACAGACACACGCGTGATCAGACACACACACGCGTGATCAGACACACACACGCGTGATCAGACACACACACGCGTGATCAGACACACACACGCGTGATCAGACACACACACGCGTGATCAGACACACACACGCGTGATCAGACACACACGCGTGATCAGACACACACGCGTGATCAGACACACACGCGTGATCAGACACACACGCGTGATCAGACACACACGCGTGATCAGACACACACGCGTGATCAGACACACACGCGTGATCAGACACAACCATCACACATCCATCATAAACCAATAAACACACAAACCTCAGTGATTCTGCCCACAACAACGTCACCAACCTCACCGTTATACCTGCGGGAGAGAGAGAAGAGTGTGTGTGTGTGAGAGTGTGTGTGTGTGAGAGAGTGTGGGTGAGTGAGTGTGTGTGAGAGAGAGTGTGTGTGTGAGAGTGAGTGAGTGAGTGAGTGAGTGTGACCAAGTGTGTGTGAGAGAGACTAAGTGTGTGTGAGAGTTTGTGAGTGTGTGTGTGTGTGTGTGTGTGTGTGTGTGTGTGTGTGTGTGTGTGTGTGTGTGTGTGTGTGTGTGTGCTCACCTGGTCTTCAGCGGCTTCACACAGATGAGTTTATTGACCCGCTCGACCTGTCCAGCCACTGACGCCGTGAGCCGATCTTCATCCATGTACGTGCCGTGACCCCTGAGGATGAGGAGTCACACACACACACACTCTGAGGATGAGGAGTCACACACACACACACTCTGAGGATGAGGAGTCACACACACACACACTCTGAGGATGAGGAGTCACACACACACACACTGAGGATAAGGAGTCACACACACACACACACACTCTGAGGATGAGGAGTTACACACACACACTCTGAGGATGAGGAGTCACACACACACACACTGAGGATGAGGAGTCACACACACACTGAGGATGAGGAGTCACACACACACTCTGAGGATGAGGAGTTACACACACACACACACACACACTCTGAGGATGAGGAGTCACACACACACTGAGGATGAGGAGTCACACACTGAGGATGAGGAGTCACACACACACACTGAGGATGAGAAGTCACACACACACTCTGAGGATGAGGAGTTACACACACACACACACACACACTGAGGATGAGAAGTCACACACACACTGAGGATGAGGAGTCACACACACACTGAGGATGAGGAGTCACACACACACTGAGGATGAGGAGTCACACACACACTGAGGATGAGGAGTCACACACACACTGAGGATGAGGAGTCACACACACACTGAGGATGAGGAGTCACACACACACTGAGGATGAGGAGTCACACACACACACTGAGGATGAGGAGTCACACACACACTGAGGATGAGGAGTCACACACACACTGAGGATAAGGAGTCACACACACACTGAGGATAAGGAGTCACACACACACTGAGGATGAGGAGTCACACACACACTGAGGATGAGGAGTCACACACACACTGAGGATGAGGAGTCACACACACACTGAGGATGAGGAGTCACACACACACACACACTGAGGATGAGGAGTCACACACACACTGAGGATGAGGAGTCACACACACTCTCTGAGGATGAGGAGTCACACACACTCTCTGAGGATGAGGAGTCACACACACACTCTCTCTGGGGATGAGGAGTCACACACACACTCTCTCTGAGGATGAGGAGTCACACACACTGAGGATGAGGAGTCACACACACACACACACTCTCTCTCTGAGGATGAGGAGTCACACACACTGAGGATGAGGAGTCACACACACACTGAGGATGAGGAGTCACACACACACTGAGGATGAGGAGTCACACACACACACACACACACACACTGAGGATGAGGAGTCACACACACACACACACACACTGAGGATGAGGAGTCACACACACACTGAGGATGAGGAGTCACACACACACACACACTCACACACTGAGGATGAGGAGTCACACACACACTGAGGATGAGGAGTCACACACACACTGAGGATGAGGAGTCACACACACACACACACACACTGAGGATGAGGAGTCACACACACACTGAGGATGAGGAGTCACACACACACACACACTCTCTGAGGATGAGGAGTCACACACACACTGAGGATGAATCACAGTCACACACACACACACACACTCTGAGGATGAGGAGTCACACACACACACACACACACACACACAGAGGATGAGTCACACACACACACTGAGGATGAGTCACACACACACTCTCTGAGGATGAGGAGTCACACACAGACTGAGGATGAATCACAGTCACACACACACACACACACACACACACTCTCTGAGGATGAGGAGTCACACACTCTCTGAGGATGAGGAGTCACACACACACTCTCTCTGGGGATGAGGAGTCACACACACACTCTCTCTGAGGATGAGGAGTCACACACACTGAGGATGAGGAGTCACACACACACACTGAGGATGAGGAGTCACACACACACACACACTGAGGATGAGGAGTCACACACACACTGAGGATGAGGAGTCACACACACACACACACACACACACTCACACACTGAGGATGAGGAGTCACACACACACTGAGGATGAGGAGTCACACACACTCTGAGGATGAATCACAGTCACACACACACTCTGAGGATGAGGAGTCACACACACACTGAGGATGAGGAGTCACACACACACACACACACTGAGGATGAGTCACACACACTGAGGATGAGGAGTCACACACACACACACTCTCTGAGGATGAGGAGTCACACACACACTGAGGATGAATCACAGTCACACACACACACACACTCTCTGAGGATGAGGAGTCACACACACACTCTGAGGATGAGGAGTCACACACACACTCTGAGGATGAGGAGTCACACACACACTCTGAGGATGAGGAGTCACACACACACACACTCTGAGGATGAGGAGTCACACACACACACACTCTGAGGATGAGGAGTCACACACACACACACTCTGAGGATGAGGAGTCACACACACACACACTCTGAGGATGAGGAGTCACACACACACTCTGAGGATGAGGAGTCACACACACACACACTCTGAGGATGAGGAGTCACACACACACTGAGGATGAGGAGTCACACACACTCTGAGGATGAGGAGTCACACACACTCTGAGGATGAGGAGTCACACACACACACACACACACACACACACACACACTCACTCACTCTGCTACTGTACAGAAGAAGATCCTCGACAGACAGGCGAATTTTCTCAGTACAAACCAGTCTTTGCAAATTACAATTATTGCATAAAAAGTCAATTATGAGAGAAAGTAGTGTAGTACTTAAATGTAGTAAGTAACGTTACTACTAATATATAATAATTTCGACTTTATGTCATAATTATGACTTGGAAGGAAAATCAGGAAAACTGATATTAACGATTAAAGTTTTCACTCTTTAGTTTACACTGTTTCCAAGGCCTTTTTTTAAGCGTGCCTGTTGTTTACAGGACTCCGGCCCGCTTCCGGCTCGTGTTTACCTCATGAAGCCCGTGTCGGATGTGATCACATCTCCAGGAACCACCAGGTGTTTGTCGTCCCGGTGAGACTGTGATGTTGTGAGAGAAACATGTTTGTGAAGCGCTGGAAGCCTCATCTCCACCGCCATGCTTGCTTACACACACACACACACACCGTACCGGAACCGCGCACAGTGGCAGAAAGCGCGCGCCGATTTCATAATAAAAGTGCGACTGTATTCATTTAAAAGCCGTCATGACGCCGACATTTGACACTGAATTATTAATTAGTTAAATATCAAAATAATGTTGCTAATGCATTTTTAAATGTGTGTTGTAAAACTTGTGAACTTTTATTTTGTAATAAGATGAGTGACCGCTAGAGGGAAGCATTGATTTTATTATGAGAGGTTGTGCGAATTAAAACAAATAAGTGTAAATAAATGAACAAAATAAATAAAGTGTTCACAATGTTACGCATACAAAAGTAGCATTTCTTAAGTTAAAATGTATTTTTCAAGTTTGTAACAACCTATTCAGTACATTCATCAACTCAAAACTGGCTCTTTTATTGAATACAATTACTAATAAATGAATAAACATATTGTACATGTATAACAATGTGGTGATGGAGGAGATCCCCCCTTTTATTTAAAGCGCTTTGAGTACCGAGAAAAGCGCTGTATACATGTAATGAATTATTATAACGTATTTAACATAACGACATTTGACACTGAATTATTTACTAGTTAAATAACAAATTAATTTAGCTAAATTACTTTTTAAAAGTGTGTTGTAAAACTTGTGAACTTTTATTTTGTAATAAGATGAGGGAACCATTGATTTCATTATGAGAGGTTGAGCGAATTAAAATAAATAAGTGTAAATAAATAAATAAAGTGTGAATAAGTTACGCATACAAAACACAGTGCATAAACAAGCATAATTTCTTAAGTTAAAATATTGCACTTTTTTTCGAGTTTGTAACAACCCTTTTAGTACATCTAGGCCTACTCAAAACTCTCTTTTATTAAATACAATTACTAATAAATTAATAAACACATTGTAAGAAAAATTATTATTAACAAAAAATTACAAATACAACAGTATACATTGAAACATTTACACATTTTCAAAGTTTTAACTGCTTTTTGCTTCATAGGAAATCGAATTGAGTCAATATAAAGCTCCTTTTCTTTATTTTTTTACAGAAAAAACAGTTTTGAACATGGAATTTTGCCATTAAAAGAATAAAATGTATTTTATAAACACGTTGTAAATACATAATGTATAAAGCGCGTTCGCTTTTTTTAATTGAACATATATAAAAGCAAATACATACAGTTACATCTCAACACAGAATTAAACAACAATAATATAATTATAAACAGTAGACAGAAAGCCAGTAAAATAAAGATGTAAATAAGTTGACAATGTTACGCATACGAAACACAATTCATAGAAACTAGCATTTCTTAAGGTAAAATATTGCACACATTTTTTTCAAATTTGTAACAACATATTTAGTACATTCATGCACTCAAAACTGGCTCTTTTATTGAAAACAAATACAAATAAATTAATAAATAACACGTTGTACATACATAACGTATAAAACGCGTTCGTGACGCGGCGTCTGTCTTCCGGGGGCGTGTCTAATCGATCACGTCTCACATATACACACACACACACACACATACATATTAGCGCGTGCACTCTCTCTCCGCTCTAGTCAGGATCAACCGGTTCGGGATGAGCGCTGGTTTGGGTTCGGGTCCGGGTTCGGGCTTCGGTAAAGCGCTGGTCATCATCACCGGGGCGTCGCGAGGCTTCGGCCGGGCTCTGGCTCTCTCCGTGGCGCCTCGTCTGGCCCCGGGCTCAGTTCTGGTGCTCTCGGCCCGCTCGGAGGACCGGCTCCTGGAGCTGAAGCGGGATCTGGACTGCGGGGACCCCGGGATCACGGTCCGGTGTGTGCCCGCCGATCTCGGGTGTAAAGCGGGCGTGGAGAGCCTCATCACCGAGACTCGAGACTCCGCGACCGATCCCGGGATCCAGACTCTATTGCTCGTCAATAACGCCGGTGCGGATCAATATTCCTCAACACACGCTGGAGCTCATAACTCAAGAGGAGAAATTATGCTTTGATGAATCATAATGATGAGATGAAAAGTCTCAATTATGACATAAAGTTATATTTATTATAAAAATTAAAAATGATGACATAGAAAGTCATTATTCGATTTTTTTATTTCTCATAATTATGATTCAGTGTTTTGTAATTTTGACTTAAAACATATATGTGTGTGTAGATTTTTCATTTCTTAATGTAATTTTGACTCTCGTCATTTAAACTTTTTTGTCATATTTCGACTTTTTATATCATAATTTCTATTTTTTTATCCCATAATTTAACTTTTTTGTCAATTTTGACTTGTGTCTGAAACTTTTATCTCATAATTTCAATTTCATTCCAAATCAAATCATTGTGTGTGTGTGTGTGTGTGTGTGTGTGTGTGTGTGTGTGTGTGTGTGTGTGTGTGCGCGCAGCTTCTCTCGGGGACGTGTCTCGCCGCTGTCGTGACTTCACGGATGTGTGTGAGGTGGACTCGTACCTGTCCCTGAACGTGAGCTCGGCGCTGTGTGTGACGGCCGGGGTCCTGCGCTCAGTGCCGGGCCGCGCGGGTCTGACCCGGGTCGTGCTGAACATCAGCTCTCTGTGTGCGCTGAGGCCCTTCCCCTCCTGGGTCCTGTACTGCAGCGGGAAGGCGGCCCGAGACATGATGTTCCGAGTGCTGGCCGAGGAGGAGCCGGACCTCAGGGTCCTGAACTACGCCCCGGGTACACACACACACACACACACACACACACACTTCCCCCCCCCCGGGTACACACACACACACTTACGCCCCGGGTACACACACACACAAACACACACTTACGCCCCGGATACACACACACATACACACACGCACACACACTTACGCCCCGGGTACACACACACACACACACACACTTACGCCCCGGGTACACACACACACACACACACACTTACGCCCCGGGTACACACACACACACACACACACACTTACGCCCCGGATACACACACACATACACAGACACACACACACACACACTTACGCCCCGGGTACACACACACACACACACATTTACGCCCCAGGTACACACACACACACACACACACACACTTACGCCCCTGGTACACACACACACACACACACACTTACGCCCCGGGTACACACACACACACTTACGCCCCGGGTACACACACACTTACGCCCCGGGTACACACACACACACACTTACGCCCCGGGTGTGTACACACACACACACACACTTACGCCCCGGGTACACACACACACACACACACACACACACACACACTTACGCCCCAGGTACACACACACACACACACACACACACACACACTTACGCCCCAGGTACACACACACACACACACTTACGCCCCAGGTACACACACACACACACACTTACGCCCCGGGTACACACACACTTACGCCCCGGGTACACACACACACACACTTACGCCCTGGGTACACACACACACCTACGCTCCGGGTACACACACACACACTTACGCCCCAGGTACACACACACACACACACACACACACACACTTACGCCCCAGGTACACACAAACACACACACACACACACTTACACCCCAGGTACACACACACACACACACACACTTACGCCCCAGGTACACACACACACTTAAGCCCCAGGTACACACACACACACACTTACGCCCCAGGTACACACACACACACACACACTTACGCCCTGGGTACACACACACACACACTTACGCCCCGGGTACACACACACACACACACACTTACGCCTCGGGTACACACACACACACACACACACACACTTACGCCCCGGGTACACACACACACACACACACTTACGTCCCGGGTAAACACACACACACACACACACACACACACTTACGCCCCGGGTACACACACACACACACACACACACACTTACGCCCCGGGTACACACACACACACACTTACGCCCCAGGTACACACACACACACACACACTTACGCCCCTGGTACACACACACACACACACTTACGCCCCTGGTACACACACACACACACACTTACGCCCCGGGTACACTCACACACACACACACTTACGCCCCGGGTACACACACACACACACACACTTACGCCCCGGGTACACACACACACAGACACTTACGCCCCAGGTACACACACACACACACACACACACTTACGCCCCTGGTACACACACACACACACACTTACGCCCCTGGTACACACACACACTTACGCCCCAGGTACACACACACACACACACACACTTACGCCCCTGGTACACACACACACACTTACGCCCCAGGTACACACACACACACACACACACACACACTTACGCCCCAGGTACACACACACACACACACACACACACTTACGCCCCTGGTACACACACACACACACACACACTTACGCCCCTGGTACACACACACACACACACACACACACACTTACGCCCCAGGTACACACACACACACACACTTACGCCCCTGGTACACACACACACACACTTACGCCCCAGGTACACACACACACACACTTACGCCCCGGGTGTACACACACACACACACACACACTTACGCCCCGGGTACACACACACACTTACGCCCCAGGTACACACACACACACACACACACACACACTTACGCCCCAGGTACACACACACACACACACACTTACGCCCCAGGTACACACACACACACACACTTACGCCCCGGGTACACACACACACACACACTTACGCCCCGGGTACACACACACACTTACGCCCTGGGTACACACACACACACTTACGCCCCGGGTACACGCGCACACACACACACACTTACGCCCCAGGTACACACACACACACACACACACTTACTCCCCAGGTACACACACACACACACACTTACGCCCCAGGTACACACACACACTTAAGCCCCAGGTACACACACACACACACACACTTACGCCCCAGGTACACACACATACACACACACACATATACTTATGCCCCAGGTACACACACACTTACGCCCCAGGTACACACACACACACTTACGCCCCGGGTACACACACACACTTACGCCCCAGGTACACACACTCACACACACACACTTACGCCCCTGGTACACACACACTTACGCCCCGGGTACACACACACACACACTTACGCCCCGGGTGTACACACACACACACACACACTTACGCCCCGGGTACACACACACACACACTTACGCCCCGGGTACACACACACACACACTTACGCCCCAGGTACACACACACACACTTACGCCCCAGGTACACACACACACACACATACTTACGCCCCAGGTACACACACACACACTTACGCCCCGGGTACACACACACACACACACACACTTACGCCCTGGGCACACACACACACACACTTACGCCCCGGGTACACACACACACACACACACACTTACGCCCCGGGTACACACACATACACACTTACGCCCCGGGTACACACACACACACACACTTACGCCCCAGGTACACACACACACACACACACACACACACTTACGCCCCAGGTACACACACACACACACTTACGCCCCGGGTACACACACACAGACACACACACACTTACGCCCTGGGTACACACACACACTTACGCCCCGGGTACACGCACACACACACACACACACACACACACTTACGCCCCAGGTACACACACACACACACACACTTACTCCCCAGGTACACACACACACACACACACTTACGCCCCAGGTACACACACACACTTAAGCCCCAGGTACACACACACACACACACACACTTACGCCCCAGGTACACACACACACACATATACTTATGCCCCAGGTACACACACACACACTTACGTCCCAGGTACACACACACACACACACTTACGCCCCGGGTACACACACACACTTACGCCCCGGGTACACACACACACTTACGCCCCAGGTACACACACACACACACACACACTTACGCCCCTGGTACACACACACACACACTTACGCCCCTGGTACACACACACACACACTTACGCCCGGGTACACACACACACACACTTACGCCCCGGGTACACACACACACTTACGCCCCAGGTACACACACACACACACTTACGCCCCGGGTACACACACACACACACACACACACACACTTACGCCCCGGGTACACACACACACTTACGCCCTGGGTACACACACACACTTACGCCCCGGGTACACGCGCACACACACACACACACACACTTACGCCCCAGGTACACACACACACACACACACACACACACACACACTTACGCCCCAGGTACACACACACACTTAAGCCCCAGGTACACACACACACACACACACACACACACACACACACACTTACGCCCCAGGTACACACACACACACACACACACACTTACGCCCCAGGTACACACACACACTTAAGCCCCAGGTACACACACACACTTACGACCCGGGTACACACACACACACCAACACACACTTACGCCCCGGGTACACACACACACTTACGCCCCAGGTACACGCACACACACACACTTACGCCCCAGGTACACACACACACACACACTTACGCCCCAGGTACACACACACACACACACACTTACTCCCCAGGTACACACACACACACACACACACACTTACGCCCCAGGTACACACACACACACACACTTAAGCCCAAGGTACACACACACACTTACGCCCCGGGTACACACACACACACGAACACACACTTACGCCCCGGGTACACACACACACTTACGCCCTGGGTACACACACACACTTACGCCCCGGGTACACGCACACACGCACACACACTTACGCCCCAGGTACACACACACACACACACTTACGCCCCAGGTACACACACACACACACACACACACACTTACTCCCCAGGTACACACACACACACACACACACACTTACGCCCCAGGTACACACACACACTTAAGCCCCAGGTACACACACACACTTACGCCCCGGGTACACACACACACACGAACACACACTTACGCCCCGGGTACACACACACACTTACGCCCCGGGTACACGCACACACACACACTTACGCCCCAGGTACACACACACACACACACACACACACACACTTACGCCTCAGGTACACACACACACACACACACACACTTACTCCTCAGGTACACACACACACACTTAAGCCCCAGGTACACACACACACTTACGCCCCGGGTACACACACACACACGAACACACACTTACGCCCCGGGTACACACACACACACGAACACACACTTACGCCCCGGGTACACACACACACTTACGCCCCAGGTATTCGGGGTGTCACGATTCTCCAAATCCTCGATTCGATTACATTTTCGATTCTAAGGTCACGGTTCGATTCGATTCTCGATTTTTACTTCTTTTTTTTTTTAAGCACAGGTTGCTGTTGCTCCTAAAAAGCTGACATCAGTTCATCGCAATCTCACACATCTCTGTTATTATCAGTAAAGCTGACTGCACAATGAATCTTTCATAATATATAGCCTACACTTTGTTTGTTATAATTAGAGGATTTGCCAGCTTACAGAATTTAGCACTGAACAAAAAGTCAGTTTTGAGCAGTGAGGAGAGTCTATCTTAAATGCTTCTGATTGGCCATTACGTTCAAGAAATCAACACATATGTCTGTGATTGGCTACATCGCTCAACGCTGCAAACATGTTATAAACAGAAACTCTGGCCTGTAAATCGTGTCTATTTTGTTTTAGTTGTTCTTGTTGCTTTTCTGCAACAGATAAATAAAAATGTATTCGTTTTTATATGTTTTATTCATAGATATTTGTAGTTTGCGGGAGTCCCGCGAATCGTTTTATTCTCCCGCACACACATAGTGAGTGCATTACCGCCCGCGCTCGCACTCGGCCATCAAATCTAGTCCCGCGCCGCACTCTATTGCGTTGGGAGTGCACGTCTCTAGATCAAGAGCCCGAGGATAGTGACGGGAAATATCGGGCCGGGTCGGGTCAAGTTCGGGCTCGGGCAGAGAATCTCAGTTAGAGGACTCACAGCCTTTCAACACGTGTGTTTGTTTTTTTCCGCGCTGTGATGAGTCGTTCATTGCCTCTGTCACGCGACAAATGAACAAAAGACTCGGAAGGTCAAGTAATTATTAATGTTCCCTGTAAATTATTTTTGACTGCATTATAATGATTTCTTAATTGAGAACATGATCAAGATTGCGTAGGTGGGTGTGTTCGGGGAATTTGCCTGTTAAAAGTATAACATTTAAAGCCCCTGAAATGACTAGAAAAAATATTAGTTAATTATGATGAACGAGATTGAACAATAAGACTCAGTAAAACGCGACATGGGGGCGTGGCAGCATCGACGATTCCATTTTTTATTTCGATTTTTGAGATTGTGAATTAATTTCGATCGATTTCGATTTAAAATCGAAATCGTGACACCCTTACCGGGTACACACACACACACACACACTTACACCCCAGGTACACACACACACACTTACACCCCAGGTACACACACTTACACCCCAGGTACACACACACACACAGACACTTACGCCCCAGGTACACACACACACACACACTTACGCCCCAGGTACACACACACACACACAGACACTTACACCCCAGGTACACACACACACACACACTTACGCCCCAGGTACACACACACACACACACACACTTACGCCCCAGGTACACACACACACACACACTTACGCCCCAGGTACAGACACACATACACACACACATACTTATGCCCCAGGTACACACACACACACACACACACACACACACACACACTTACGCCCCAGGTACACACACACACTTACGCCCCAGGTACACACACACACACACACTTACGCCCCAGGTACACACACACACACACACTTACACCCCTGGTACACACACACACACTTACGCCCCAGGTACACACACACACACTTACGCCCCAAGTACACACACACACACACACACACACTTACGCCCCAGGTACACACACACACACACACTTACGCCCCAGGTACAGACACACATACACACACACACACTTACGCCCCAGGTACACACACACACACACACACACTTACGCCCCAGGTACAGACACACATACACACACACATACTTATGCCCCAGGTACACACACACACACTTACGCCCCAGGTACACACACACACACACACTTACACCCCAGGTACACACACAGACACACACACACACACTTACGCCCCAGGTACACACTTTCCCTACACACACACACACACACACACTTACGCCCCCAGGTACACACTTTCCCTACACACACGCACACACACACACACTTACGCCCTAGGTGCACACTTTTCCTTCACACACACACACACACACACACTTATGCTCCAGGTACACACTTTCCCTTCACACACACACACACTTATGCTCCAGGTACACACTTTCCCTACACTCACACACACAAACCTATGCTCCAGGTACACACTTTCCCTACACACACACACACTTATGCTCCAGGTACACACTTTCCCTACACACACACACACACTTATGCTCCAGGTACACACTTTCTCTACACACACACATCTTTCAGTCTGTGCTGTTTTCAGTTATGAGCAAAACTTCACTAAACATCATCTGTAGCTCCTGACATCCAATAATACCAATAATCTTTTGTGCTTTTGATATGAAACCAAGTCTCAGTGAAAACACGGATTGCTTGAAAAACTCGACGAAAGAGTTAAACATGATTTTTACTCGCTACAAAATGGAAAACCATATTTTTGATGGCTAATAAACTGTATAAATTCGATTTTCTGGCCATGTTGTTCTCCAGAGTAAACATGCACTGCGCCAGATAAAGATAAAGAGTGTAAAATACAGCGTGACCATGAAAAACGCTTTGGTATTTGGGTTTGTTTAAACTCGTGAAGCGTTTTATCACAACGTCATGAGTGTGTTAGCCGGCGGCGTCATTTCAGTGTGATGACTCATAACCATGAGATGAAGAGTCTAAATTATGACACAAGTCAGATCTATGATAAAAATATAAACAATAGGATAAAGTCAACATAAAAAGTAAATTATCACATAGAAAGATCTCATAATCTTATAATTATGATTTAGTGTGCTGTTATTTTGACTTAAAACATATATATGTGTTTAGATTTTTCATATCATAATTAAAATTTTCATCTTATATATTTAACTTTTTATCTCATAATTATGACTTAGTATATCATAATTTTAAAAAATGGACACAAAGTCAATTCATGACAAAGTCATAATTAAAAATGTTATCTCATTTTAACTTTTCTCATAATTCTAATTTAGTATGTCATTATTTTAACTTTTTCTCAATTATGACTTTGGCATAATGTTGGCATTATCTCATAATTTAAGCTTTTTCTCATATTTGGACTGTCATAAATTTATCTTTTCATCTCATTATGATTTATGTCATCATTTCAAAAAGTTTTGACATAAAAAGTCCATTATGACAAAAAGTCATAATTTCAAAATTTATCATAATTTAACTTTTTTTAATCTCTTTTTTTTTCATAGTCACGATTTTAGCATGTCAGAATTTAAATTTTTTTTCTGCATCATAAGTTCATGATGACAGAAAGTTATAATTTAGAATTTTATATCATAATTTCAATTTTATCTCATAATTTAAACTTTTTCTCAATTATGATTTAGTAACTTATCTCAATTATGACTTGTCATAAATTCAACTTTTATCTCATAATTTTGACTTTTTATGTCACAATTATGACTTAATATGTCATAATTTCAAGACTTTGGTATTTTGGTTTGTTAAAACTTGTGAAGCGTTTTATCACGATCATCACACACGTCACTACGCTACACATAACAGCGCTTGTTCATTTACATTGAAGCAATAGCGAAGATTAAGCATTTGTTGAACAGAAAAGACATTATTTTCCAACATTCTAAAAAAATATATGTTCTTTGTGCTGTATTGATCTGTACAACTAAAACACATTTTTGGTGAAAAGGATGAAAGAGAAAGAGGAGATGCTGGATGACTGGATTTTTTTTTAATAAGAAATTAATGTATGAAATCCAAATTTTAAAAAATTTGGTTATACTTTATTTCGATAGTCCACTTTAGACACTCTACTAACTATAAGTAACTTTTCAAGTCACCTTTATTTATATAGTGCTTTTTACAATGCTGATTGTTTTAACGCAGCTTTACAGAGATAACAGGAAAATAATGTTGTAATAATATTGTTAAATATCAAATTAAATGTCCCCAACTAAGCAAGCCAAAAGCCAAGGCGACAGTGAAGGAACCGAAACTCCATCAGTGACAGAATGGAGGAAACAACCTTGTGAGAACCCAGACTCAGTCGCTCTGGCCAACGACCCAACAGTGTATGATAATGATTCGGGCATTACAGGTCAGAGGTCAGATTGGTTTGGAACAATCAGAATATTATCCAGTTCATCTGTTTGAAGACCGGAGTCACACCGGTATGGAGAGTGTGTTGAGGATCAGTGGCGATGCTGTCGTGTCGATGAGGCCTTCACAGGGAGAGTCTAGTGGACACAATCTCTGCTCACACTTCAGGGATGCGTTGTGGACGTGTTTAGGTGCAGGTCCACCATCTGATCTGGATCTGGATCCGACCCGGATCCGACTGATTACAGTAAACCTCGGAATAAACAGAAAGACTGAAATTAGCATAGATGCCATTCTTAAGATGCCATCTTATTTATTGTTCTATTTATTTTATAATATTGTACTATTGAGACAATAACAAGTTTGCAGTAATGCAAAGATGTCATTATTTAATTTTGTAAAAATTTTTATTTTAATTTAATTTTAACAAAACACTGTGCATTTAGTTGTTGCTAGTTTGAGTTGAGAAATACACATTTCAGCATTATCACTGATCTGTGTGTGCATTTTTCTTCAGAACCAAGCAAGTTGACTCGCAAGTTATATCGCAATTGCATATCGCAATATTGACCTCAATAATCGCAATATGACATTTTCCCCAAATCCTGTAACCCAAAGGATCTACCGCCAGCAGTCGATTTAGATATTCTAGGTATTATCAACTGGCCAGAACTTTGAGATCGCAATAGACGTGAAGGACTATAATGCGTTAAGAGCTCGCTCAAGTACGGCGGAGCTAAACCATTTAGTGCTTTGTAAGTAATCAGCAATATTTTAAAATGTATACGATGTTTAATAGGGAGCCAATGCAGTGTTGACAGAACCGGGCTAATATGGTCGTACTTCCTGGTTCTGGTAAGAACTCTAGCGGCTGCGTTTTGAACCAGCTGTAGTTTGTTTATTAAGCGTGCAGGGCAACCACCCAGTAGAGCATTACAATAATCTAGCCTTGATGTCATGAACGCATGAACTAACTGTTCTGCATTTTTCAATGAGAGCATATGACGTAATTTAGATATATTTTTAAGATGAAAAAATGCAGTTTTACAGATACTAGACACGTGACTTTCAAATAAAAGATTGGTGTCAAAGAGCACACACACACACACACACACACACACACACACACACACACACACACACACCCAGGTTCCTAACCGACGACGAGGACTTGACAGAGCAGCATCAAGTGTTAGACAGTATTCTAGGTTATTACATGAGGAAGTTTTTTGTACAATAATTAGAATCTCTGTTTTTTCAGAATTAAGTAGTAGGAAATTACTAGTCATCCAGTTTTTTATATCAGCTATGCATTCCGTTGATTTGGTGAATTGGAAAGTTTCGTCAGGCGTGAAGAAATATAGTGCTGAGTATCATCAGCATAACAGTGAAAACTAATGCCATGCTTCCTAATGATATCTCCTAAGGGTAGCATGTACAGAGTGAACAGCAACGGTCCTAGTACTGAGCCTTGTGGTACGCCATACTGAACTTTTGATCGATAAGACATCTCTTCATTTACTGCTACAAACTGATAACGGTCAGATAAGTGTGAATTAAACCATGCTAATGCAATTCCACTAATGCCAACATAATTTTCGAGTCTAATTAAATTATGTCTAATTATAACGCTGTGTTCTGGTTTATAACGCTGTGTTCTGGTTTATAACGCTGTGTTCCGGTTTATAACGCTGTGTTCCGGTTTATAACGCTGTGTTCCGGTTTATAGCGCGGTGTTCTGGTGTTCCGGTTTATAACGCTGTGTTCCGGTTTATAACGCTGTGTTCTGGTTTATAACGCTGTGTTCCGGTTTATAACGCTGTGTTCTGGTGTTCCGGTTTATAATGCTGTGTTCTGGTTTATAACGCTGTGTTCCGGTTTATAATGCTGTGTTCTGGTGTTCCGGTTTATAATGCTGTGTTCTGGTTTATAACGCTGTGTTCTGGTGTTCTGGTTTATAACGCTGTGTTCCGGTTTATAACGCTGTGTTCTGGTGTTCCGGTTTATAACGCTGTGTTCCGGTTTATAACGCTGTGTTCTGGTGTTCCGGTTTATAACGCTGTGTTCTGGTGTTCCGGTTTATAACGCTGTGTTCTGGTTTATAACGCTGTGTTCTGGTGTTCCGGTTTATAACGTTGTGTTCTGGTGTTCCGGTTTATAATGCTGTGTTCTGGTGTTCCGGTTTATAATGCTGTGTTCTGGTGTTCCGGTTTATAACGCTGTGTTCTGGTGTTCCGGTTTATAACGCTGTGTTCCGGTTTATAACGCTGTGTTCTGGTGTTCCGGTTTATAACGCTGTGTTCTGGTTTATAACGCTGTGTTCTGGTGTTCCGGTTTATAACGTTGTGTTCCGGTTTATAACGCTGTGTTCCGGTTTATAACGCTGTGTTCTGGTGTTCCGGTTTATAACGCTGTGTTCTGGTGTTCCGGTTTATAATGCTGTGTTCTGGTGTTCCGGTTTATAATGCTGTGTTCTGGTTTATAACGCTGTGTTCCGGTTTATAACGCTGTGTTCCGGTTTATAACGCTGTGTTCTGGTGTTCCGGTTTATAACGCTGTGTTCTGGTGTTCCGGTTTATAACGCTGTGTTCTGGTGTTCCGGTTTATAACGCTGTGTTCTGGTGTTCCGGTTTATAATGCTGTGTTCTGGTTTATAACGCTGTGTTCCGGTTTATAGCGCTGTGTTCTGGTGTTCCGGTTTATAACGCTGTGTTCTGGTGTTCCGGTTTATAACGCTGTGTTCTGGTGTTCCGGTTTATAACGCTGTGTTCCGGTTTATAACGCTGTGTTCCGGTTTATAACGCTGTGTTCTGGTTTATAACGCTGTGTTCTGGTGTTCCGGTTTATAATGCTGTGTTCTGGTGTTCCGGTTTATAACGCTGTGTTCTGGTGTTCCGGTTTATAACGCTGTGTTCCGGTTTATAACGCTGTGTTCTGGTGTTCCGGTTTATAACGCTGTGTTCCAGTTTATAACGCTGTGTTCTGGTGTTCCGGTTTATAATGCTGTGTTCTGGTGTTCCGGTTTATAACGCTGTGTTCCGGTTTATAACGCTGTGTTCTGGTGTTCCGGTTTATAATGCTGTGTTCTGGTGTTCCGGTTTATAACGCTGTGTTCTGGTGTTCCGGTTTATAACGCTGTGTTCCGGTTTATAACGCTGTGTTCTGGTGTTCCGGTTTATAACGCTGTGTTCTGGTTTATAACGCTGTGTTCCGGTTTATAACGCTGTGTTCTGGTGTTCCGGTTTATAACGCTGTGTTCTGGTGTTCCGGTTTATAACGCTGTGTTCTGGTGTTCCGGTTTATAACGCTGTGTTCCGGTTTATAACGCTGTGTTCCGGTTTATAACGCTGTGTTCTGGTTTATAACGCTGTGTTCTGGTGTTCCGGTTTATAATGCTGTGTTCTGGTGTTCCGGTTTATAACGCTGTGTTCTGGTGTTCCGGTTTATAACGCTGTGTTCCGGTTTATAACGCTGTGTTCTGGTGTTCCGGTTTATAATGCTGTGTTCTGGTGTTCCGGTTTATAACGCTGTGTTCTGGTGTTCCGGTTTATAACGCTGTGTTCCGGTTTATAACGCTGTGTTCTGGTGTTCCGGTTTATAATGCTGTGTTCTGGTGTTCCGGTTTATAACGCTGTGTTCTGGTGTTCCGGTTTATAATGCTGTGTTCTGGTGTTCCGGTTTATAACGCTGTGTTCTGGTGTTCCGGTTTATAACGCTGTGTTCCGGTTTATAACGCTGTGTTCCGGTTTATAACGCTGTGTTCTGGTGTTCCGGTTTATAATGCTGTGTTCTGGTGTTCCGGTTTATAACGCTGTGTTCTGGTGTTCCGGTTTATAACGCTGTGTTCCGGTTTATAACGCTGTGTTCTGGTGTTCCGGTTTATAACGCTGTGTTCTGGTTTATAACGCTGTGTTCCGGTTTATAACGCTGTGTTCTGGTGTTCCGGTTTATAACGCTGTGTTCCGGTTTACAGAGCCGGACAGTAACGGAGTACATTTACTTGAGTACAGTACTTGAGTACAATTTTGAAGGATCTGTACTTTACTCGAGTATCATTTTTGGGGATTACTCATGACTTTACTCAAGTACATTTGAGAGGCAAATATTGTACTCTTTACTCCACTACATTTCTATCCATAACCGTGAGTGCCCGTTACTTCTAAAAAAAAAAAAAAAAAGAAAAAAAAAATCTCGGAAACCCTCAATTTGTTGTTTCCCTCTCAATCGTGATTGGATTGTGCAAGCGCCACTGATTGGGACAGCCTATCAGCAAATCACCTTCACCTTCAGCTCTGAACTGACGCCAAAGTAAACTCCATGGTCAGATTTATGTGGGTTCAAATGTGGGTGCAAAAAATCCATTAAAACTCTAGCAGAGGTTTGTCAGAGCGTTGCCATTGTGCATTGCCTTGTGGGCAAGTGAGAAATATTAAATAAAGCAACATGGTAAAAAGATGAAAATGACTTGAATTAACTTTCAATTCCTTTTAGATTATCAAAGGTATTAACATTTTTCATAACTCCATGTAGGACGTTTCTGTACATAAATGTAAGCACGGTTCGCGTACCTACCCCGAAGTGATAAAATAAAATTCTGTATCAAATTTATAGGCAAAGACAAGTAGTTTGTTTAGGCATGGTTTGTAGGGAATTACAAACCTGCACACATATATTTGAACACACATAACTATAGAATCAATTCTTAATGCGCTTGTGAACGCCATCAGCGTTTATCACAGGTTCAGTTTAAAGTCTGTTTAGAGAGAACGGTGTCGTCTTAGCGGCCCCTAATTTAATAACAAATGATCATTTCGACGGAAGTGAATCAATCAAAACTAACTTTAGCTCGAAAATAACATTATTCAAGAACCGCTATAAAACCAAACCAATCTCTGTTACCTTAAATTATATGTTTATCTCTGAAAAGCCGCTTTGAAACAATCTACATTGTTAAAAGCGCTATATAAATGAAGATGACTTGACACGACACTGTGGCAGTAGTAATGCAATATTTAGAAAATTTACTCTTGTACTCTTGATACTCAAGTACTTTTAAAAACAAGTACTTCAGTACTTTTACTTAAGTAGACATCTGACTGTAGTACTTTTACTTGTACTTGAGTAAAATTTAGCAAGGGGTATCTGTACTTTTACTCAAGTAACGAAGCTGTGTACTCTGTCCGCCTCTGCCGGTCTATAACGCTGTGTTCTGGTTTATAACGCTGTGTTCTGGTTTATAACGCTGTGTTCTGGTTAGGGCTGAACGATTATGGAAAATAATCTAATTGCGATTTTTTTTAACCAATATTGCGATTGCGATTTAATATGCGATTACTTTAAGTTCTTTACCTTCTGTATTAGTTGACAAAGACAAGCAATAAATCATTGTACAGTAGGGATGGGAATCTTTAGGCAGCTCATGATCCGATCTACTTTTTTTCTTGTTAATTAATCTTAATAACACTTAAAATATGTATTTAATTACATGTGTAAATATATTTTTTTTTTAAAGTATGTATATATATATATATATATATATATATATATATATATATATATATAAACATTTAATTAAACCAATTACATGTTAAGAATTTAAAATAGGCTATAAACTAATATAGCTTCAAAATATAAGAGCTAGTAAATAAAGAGGAACAAAAAAAAAACATTACAAGCAATAAACAAAGAGTGCTTTCAGTATTTAAAAATAGGCTGTCTGAACGTTTTCCATTCAAGAGCTGGAGTGATTTCCCCCCCTCAGTTTAGATACAATAAGCTGCATTCACACTAATGCACATATCACTTTTGAAATTGTAAATGTGGTTTGTCTTGTTGGTTTAAGATATAACTGACCGTGTTTACATTCATTTCGTGTCATAAAAGCATTTTGAGATGCAAGTACATTTAACCAATGAGTCGCTCACAGCCGCATGCACGAGCACTCTTCACAAAGCGTGCGTAAGTATTTTAAAATGAAAGCAGCTTTCTCAGTGATTTTCATATTTTTAATATATAAGCCAACTGCATTCCAAAAGACATAAATAATGCCTTTGTGGAGCATTTGTAAGGAAAATTGCACTGCAAGAGTAACATCAAAGCGGCAAAACCTGTGCAATGAAGCCCGCGACTGTCCTTGTAATTCGCTTAAACCCCGAACTTTATGAAAGATTATTTTTCGGAAGGTTCGAGCAGTGTCGTGTGTGTGTGTGAGTGTGAGTGTATGTGTGTGTGTGTGTGTGTGTGTGTGTGAGAGAGAGAGAGAGAGAGAGAAATTAGAAGCAAACAGAATACGGTTGTTTCTAAAGCACGCGCAGCGTCATCACGCATCTGTGTCTAAAAACTAAGCTCAGACTCGATTCTGAAATTCTCTGAATCGATACAGAATTGTTGGAGAGAGAATAAATAACACAATATCACATACATTAAAAATAAACTGTTCTTTCCTGTATGCCAGACCTATATGCGTAGCGTGCCAAGTTGATGCTTGATCTGCAGAATGCGTTTCTCTCGCGTGTCACGTGACCAGTGTAATCGCAGCTTTTGCGGTTACAAAATCGTGTTTCATCATATCGCGATATTATCGCAAATGCAATTAATCGTTCAGCCCTCGTTCTGGTTTATAACGCTGTGTTCTGGTTCATAACGCTGTGTTCTGGTGTTCCTGTTTATAACGCTGTGTTCTGGTTTATAACGCTGTGTTCCGGTTTATAACGCTGTGTTCTGGTTTATAACGCTGTGTTCCGGTTTATAACGCTGTGTTCTGGTTTATAACGCTGTGTTCTGGTTTATTACGCTGTGTTCCGGTTTATAACGCTGTGTTCTGGTGTTCCGGGCTTATAACGCTGTGTTCTGGTTTATAACGCTGTGTTCTGGTGTTCCGGTTTATAACGCTGTGTTCCGGTTTATAACGCTGTGTTCTGGTTTATAACGCTGTGTTCTGGTGTTCTGGTTTATAACGCTGTGTTCCGGTTTATAATGCTGTGTTCTGGTTTATAATGCTGTGTTCTGGTTTATAACGCTGTGTTCCGGTTTATAATGCTGTGTTCCGGTTTATAATGCTGTGTTCTGGTGTTCCGGTTTATAATGCTGTGTTCTGGTTTATAATGCTGTGTTATGGTTTATAACGCTGTGTTCCGGTTTATAATGCTGTGTTCTGGTTTATAATGCTGTGTTCTGGTTTATAACGCTGTGTTCTGGTGTTCTGGTTTATAACGCTGTGTTCTGGTGTTCCGGTTTATAATGCTGTGTTCTGGTTTATAACGCTGTGTTCTGGTTTATAACGCTGTGTTCTGGTTTATAACGCTGTGTTCTGGTGTTCTGGTGAAACAGAACACCATAACGCTGTGTTCCGGTTTATAATGCTGTGTTCTGGTGTTCCGGTTTATAATGCTGTGTTCTGGTTTATAATGCTGTGTTCTGGTTTATAATGCTGTGTTCTGGTTTATAACGCTGTGTTCTGGTGTTCTGGTGAAACAGAACACCATAACGCTGTGTTCCGGTTTATAATGCTGTGTTCTGGTGTTCCGGTTTATAATGCTGTGTTCTGGTTTATAACGCTGTGTTCTGGTGTTCCGGTTTATAACGCTGTGTTCTGGTTTATAACGCTGTGTTCTGGTTTATAACGCTGTGTTCTGGTGTTCCGGTTTATAACGCTGTGTTCCGGTTTATAACGCTGTGTTCTGGTTTATAACGCTGTGTTCTGGTTTATAACGCTGTGTTCTGG
The DNA here is from genome assembly GCA_026230005.1 of Gila orcuttii. Classification (NCBI taxonomy): domain Eukaryota; kingdom Metazoa; phylum Chordata; class Actinopteri; order Cypriniformes; family Leuciscidae; genus Gila; species Gila orcuttii. The sequence continues at coordinate 62,387,923 of JAPDVR010000004.1, read as the reverse complement.
TTTATAACGCTGTGTTCCGGTTTATAACGCTGTGTTCTGGTGTTCTGGTTTATAATGCTGTGTTCTGGTGTTCCGGTTTATAATGCTGTGTTCTGGTTTATAACGCTGTGTTCTGGTGTTCTGGTTTATAACGCTGTGTTCTGGTGTTCTGGTTTATAATGCTGTGTTCTGGTGTTCCGGTTTATAATGCTGTGTTCTGGTGTTCTGGTTTATAACGCTGTGTTCTGGTGTTCCGGTTTATAATGCTGTGTTCTGGTGTTCCAGTTTATAATGCTGTGTTCTGGTGTTCCGGTTTATAATGCTGTGTTCTGGTGTTCCGGTTTATAATGCTGTGTTCTGGTTTATAACGCTGTGTTCTGGTGTTCCGGTTTATAACGCTGTGTTCCGGTTTATAACGCTGTGTTCTGGTTTATAACGCTGTGTTCTGGTTTATAACGCTGTGTTCCGGTTTATAACGCTGTGTTCTGGTGTTCTGGTTTATAATGCTGTGTTCTGGTGTTCCGGTTTATAATGCTGTGTTCTGGTTTATAACGCTGTGTTCTGGTGTTCTGGTTTATAACGCTGTGTTCTGGTGTTCTGGTTTATAATGCTGTGTTCTGGTGTTCCGGTTTATAATGCTGTGTTCTGGTGTTCTGGTTTATAACGCTGTGTTCTGGTGTTCCGGTTTATAATGCTGTGTTCTGGTGTTCCAGTTTATAATGCTGTGTTCTGGTGTTCCGGTTTATAATGCTGTGTTCTGGTGTTCCGGTTTATAATGCTGTGTTCTGGTGTTCCGGTTTATAATGCTGTGTTCTGGTGTTCCGGTTTATAATGCTGTGTTCTGGTGTTCCGGTTTATAATGCTGTGTTCTGGTGTTCCGGTTTATAATGCTGTGTTCTGGTGTTCCGGTTTATAATGCTGTGTTCTGGTGTTCCGGTTTATAATTCTGTGTTCTGGTGTTCCGGTTTATAATGCTGTGTTCTGGTGTTCCGGTTTATAATGCTGTGTTCTGGTGTTCCGGTTTATAATGCTGTGTTCTGGTGTTCCCGCAGGCCCTCTGGACACGGACATGCAGCTTCAGGCGAGGAGCAGTTCTGCTGACGACGCTCTCAGGAAAACGTTTAGCGTCATGCATGCTAACGGTCAGCTCCTCACCTGTGACCAGTCCGTCAGCAAACTCATGAAGGTTCTGCTGGAGGACACGTACCCCTCGGGAGCCCATCTCGACTACTACGATCTATAGGAGTAGGAGCAGCTCACTTCAGAATTACAATTTCCTGATCATTTACTCTCCTCCACGTCATCCAAGATGTTCTTGTCTTTCTTTTTTCAGTGGAAAAGAAATGAAGGTTTTTGAGGAAAACACTCCAGGATTTTCTCCATATAGTGACTTCAATGGAGTCCAACGGGTCGAAGGTCCAAATGTGAGTTTCAGTGCAGCTTCAAAGTCTCGACACGATCCAGCCGAGGAATAAGAGTCTGATCTAGACAAACCAGCGCACATTTATAACAAAATAAACATTTATATACTTTTATCCACAAATGCTCATCTTGAATCTGCAATTTGGACCTTTAACCCGTTGGACCCCATCGAGGTCCACTATAGGCCTTATGTAGCTCCGCCCCTTTTCAGCGCTGCGCTCGTTGTCTTTTGTCTTCCGGTCTGTATTTTCACAGCAATCCTGCGTATTTATGAGTTAACGGCTCGTTTTTAAATCTTCCCGGTCTACTGACATTTTAGACATCTGCTCTAAACATTACATTCCGCATGATAACTTTCGTTAACTTTACATGAAGTAAATCCACTTCACCAGTAAATTACTCCTGGACAGCAGTGCCATAGAGATACAGAGCGAGCGCAAAAACGGAAGTTCAAAGACTATATTCTAAAGATTCCCTCGTTTCTCTGGCGCATAAGGTCTATAGGAGAAAAATCCTTAATTTCTTTTTGACTGAATATAAGAATATCTTGGATGACGTGGGGGTGAATAAAGTATCAGGAAATTTTAGTTCTGAAGCGAACTAATACTTTAAAGTCGCATTGAAGTGAAGTTGTGCTGGTCTTTTCTTCTCTATAGTGTCGTATATCGAGTGAAACGCTTCTGAAACAAGAACAAATGTGGGCGGGGCTTGATTGTGTCTGTGGGGAATTGATTGGATGGTTGTGGTTTGCTATTGGCTGATCTCATGTGAGTGACAGGTTATAGCCCCGCCCACATCATCAGAGAAGAGATGCTGCAAGACTTACTCTGATTCAAGATTATTAACACTATAATGATGTGCACACATAAGTCATTTAGAATAAATATATCCATTAAAATCTATAAATGTCCATTTTGATTTCACTTAATGATTGTGTCGAGCACAGATGCTCCGTAATAAACTAATCTCATACTGTTTAGATAATTAATTAAAACTCCCGGTCAGAGAGAAGTGAACTTTAGTCAGTATTGAAACTGTGTGGAATATTTCAAGTGCCTTGATTTTAATGCATAAACTGCAGATTAATTTCCTCTCGGATTATAACCTGAAGTTCTGGACCAAAAGAAAACTCTGTGATTGTTTTGTGTTTCAGTTTGTGCTCAAACTCATAAAAAAATTATTGTTTACTGATGTTTTATTCCGTTCATATAATGGTGAATGTAATAATTACACAGAAGGTTTGCTTTCATGTGCAAATGTGTTTTTATTCAGGATTCCTCACTTTATATCTTGAATTGCTAGCTATATTTTTTCAAATACTAACAATATTTTATATATATTATTTGAAGTTTTTAAGAATGCTTTTCAATAATAAAAAATGTGATTTTGACTACGTGTTGTGTGTATTCAGTATAATATTGTGAATATGTCTCTGGCGTCTCCTGATTAAAAAAGCCTGTTGGTTCCTGCAGTGTTTGTGTTGATCTTGTCCAGCGTCTCATTCTTTTTGTAAACAGTTTTAAAGCTCTGGGTTTCACACACACACACACACACACACACACACACACCTGAAGTAAACACGGCTGTTTTCCCAAATCCTCCATGAGAACATCTTTGACTAAAGTGCGTTGATTTTACAGACACAGTTTTGTCCCTAATAAAGTAATTTGTACAGTAAGTGTACTTGTTTCTTAAGGTCTGTAGAAAAATCTAAAGAAAATAATGTAAAATTAAAATAAATTATACATTGAACAATTTGGCAGCAGGAATATTAGGCAGCTGTAACTTTAAGACCTGACGCACGAATCCATCAAACTTTTACTCCATTGCTCTGGTAAGTGATAGGAAAACAATAAAACTAGGTTAAAAAAAATTGCGCTGAAAGAAATGTTAGCTGTCTGTATGTTTAACGTTCAATTCAGCTAATGTTAGGGAGCTCAGTAACATTAGCTAATGTTAGCTACGTTGGTTGACACTGAGGTAAAACCGCCTAACGTTACACAAGATCCGCGGTAAAACCCGCTCAGAGTGAAGAGTTGACTTTTAGACCACTGATCTTTATAAAAGTTGTTTTGAGATTCAGTAGACCTATGTATTAAGCTGTATTTTCTGGTGAAGCAAGGTAAGAACTTGTTTGTATTTGAAGGCAAATTATACGGGAAAGGGAAACAACAAATGACGCAAGCTAAAGTCAACAATAGAACAAGTGCAGATTTAGCTGATCATTGCCGCTAGCTGAAACTGTCAGCGGGACATCCTAAAACGCTTAATGTGAAAAAGCTTAACGTGGCTTAAGTTCGGAAAACAACGATCAATGATCCCCAAATTTCTCATGGCCATATCTTGTCATGAACACTTAAGCCTGTCAAAAAACTAAACCGAAATCCAACGATTATATAAGTTATCTCACATTAACATTTGGTGCCGATGGCGAGGAAAAGGCTTAACGTGTTTTAAAACATGACCAATGATTACCAAATTTCTGTCTCATATTGCTCCTGAGAGAGAAATTTGGTGATCATTGATCATTGTTTAGGTGCACTAAACCACGTTAAGCGTTTTAGAATTACCCACTTTCAGCCTAGCACTCATTCAGTCAGCCTGAACTAAAACACCAACAACTTTGTTAGGAAGTGTGTGATGACAAGGAGGTCCGCAGATCATGATGCCTGTACACACATTTATCTTTGTTTGAATAACTACTCAACCCTAACTTACACATTAATACCGGAAAAAGGGCCCCTTTGATGTAAAAACACATTAAGTCGTTTTACGGCGGGATTTTGAATGATGACCATTACTGTGTATTTTTAAGAGTGTTTGCTCATCTGCAATACGTCTATAGGACGTTTCCTGACAGATGTAAAATAGACGTTTAGAAGATGTCTTCAAGATGTAATGATTTAGAATGCATGTTAAACTGACATCTTCTAAACGTCTATTTGACATCTGACAGGAAACGTCCTATAGACGTATTGCAGATGAGCAAACACTCTTAAAAATACATCTTCCAGATGTAAATATCACATCAAATAGAAGTGAGCTATCTGGGACGTCACATGCGCGCCTTTTGGGTTTGTAGTCTTTGTAACGTATTTTCACAGTCTTATACCTCAACAGTTTTACATCAAACTGCGAATTTATTGACTTTTAAATGTATCTTTTAAATTGACAAACATGTGTAATTCAGGGCACAATTCACACGGGATCCAAATATTTGTTGTCTCTCGCCATTGACTACCATACAATATTTTTCCGAAATAATGTCCCATGGTCCACCGGAAGGGGAGGGGCTTAGGCTCTCTATTGAAAAATCTATATTTTTTGACAACACTACATTGCACTTAGTTTATTATTTCTGATCCCTTTTAAAAAGTATATATATTTGAAAAATGTATTCTGTGGTCAGAATTATGGGTTACACCAAACTACCCAAACACTGGGTTGTTACGTCTGACCCTAGAGCTGCGTAACACAAAAACTGCCAAAACATTTGGTTGTTACGTCTGACCCAGAATCTAGGTAACACAAAAACTACACAAACACAGGGTTGTTACGTCTGACCCAAGAGCTGCGTAATATAAAAACTACTCAAACATTAGGTTGTTACGTCTGACCCAGAATCTAGGTTACACAAAAGACTACCCAAACACTGGGTTATTCCGTCTGACCCAGGATCTGGGTTACACAAAAACTACCCAAACATTGGGTTATTACGTATGAAACAGGATCTGGGTAACACAAAAACTACTCAAACACTGAAAAATAACCCAAAAAAATGTACCCAAAAGGCTCAACCCAGGATTTGGGTAGACAAAATAACCCAAGATGTTTTAGAGTGTAAAGAAAGATGAACATGAAATGGAAATGACCCTTCCTGGAAGCAGATAAAGATGATGTAGTGTCTGCTGATGTCAGCTCATGTACGTGTGATGAGCACTCGCAGCTGAGGACAGAAATACTCCAACAGTAACTCTAACTCTCCTCTATCTTTAGCCGAGCCGGGTCGTCTGGAAGGGAAGCGCTGGGAACACAGGCAGTGTGTGTGTGTGTGTGCGTGGTCATGACCGTGGAGAACATGGATCCCGTGGAAGTGTTTGCGGCCGGAGAGAAAGGCCGTGGGCTCCGGGTCACGAAGCAGCTTTCAGCGGGAGAGGTGGTGTTCGCGGAGGCTAGCTTCGCCGCCGTCGTGTTCGACAGGTGAGATTAACAGGCGGGGTTTAACCGGGTTCCACAGGTGAGATCGGGATTTAACCGGGAACGGATACTTCGGAAGACTGTTGTGGATTTTGACCTGTTAACTCATGGCATATTCATCTTTTATGATTTTACCCCTTAATTCCATGCAGTCAGTGTGTAGATGTTTGCCGGCTGATGGTTTAAACCAATGATTTTTCAGTCGAGATGTTTCTCCTTATCACCGTGGCTTTACATTAAAATATTGCTTTGGGAATGTCAAGCCTGTTAGTTGCACATTCTGTGTTTTTCCCCGGGAGAAACATTGACTTGTCGTTTTCATGGGAGAGATTCCACTCTCATGTGACTCCATCACAGTTTCACCTCCTTGAAAAGCCTAGAGTTTGAACTGCGGAAAACACAGAGTTCTCGACCTTTGACCTGAACAAACATGAGCGTCAACACAAAGAGTTAACGTGGACGGTGCAATCGATGACATCAGTGATGTCGTCTTAAAATAGACAGTAATGTAAGTCATATGAAGCCATAATTCTAAGCATGCAAAGTGACATTGTTAGATTTAGAAGATTTTTAATTAAAGCAAAATTTAAATATATTAACGCAGAGTACAGTAGCGTCCGAAAGTGCCGTCCGGAGGAGATATCTGTTTTTAATGCAGGAAGTTTTTGTGAAAAAATATTTTATATATTTTAAATATAAAGGAAGAACAAAACACTAAACTTGGCTAAGGTTTTTTTTTTGGGGGGGGGGCTTAATTAATTATGTTTGTTTATTTATTAATTAATTAAAAACTATTTAAAAGTTGAACGTTTTGAATGAAAAGTTGAACCCTATGAATTTATTTTTTTCCTAATTTTCTGTGTTTTCTGTCTTTTTCTGGTTCCATTTTAATAGTTTAATTACATTTTAATAATCAAATATATAACATGTCTAATCAAACTTTTTTTATTTATAATGATATACAAATTACGTGACATTCTGCATTATTAAATTTTTATGACTGAATTTCCTAGCGTTTAGTTAATTGAAATCGTAAAACGCATACAATTTTACAACAATTTTATAAAAAATGTTATGAAAATTACATTTTTAGGGGTCTATGAAAAACTTTAAAGGGGATATATCTTTTCCGTGTGTAAGTGCTATAATCGGGTGCTTCTACCAACCCAGAAAACATTAAAAGTGAAACCCAGTAACTTCGTTCTGGTGAGTCTTTCTCTGCAAACATGTCAAAAAATAAGCCGATCAGATTTCGCTCTCCTTCTGACGTATGAAGAGGATCTTATTATAATATTACCGGCTCTTAATCTGCACGTTTACACACACGACAAGCGACAACAGTGAGCAGTTCTAACGCACCGGCAGACGATCCAGCAAAGCCTGAAACTGTTCTGTCGTTGAGCACAGACGAGCACTGAACACTATTGACCAGAACATGTCACCGCTGTCTTATAAACACCTCAGGAACTGTGGACACTTGTGTAGAAGTTCAACATGATGATGAGATGATCAATGTAACTCCACAACAACTACATAAATGTCTCCACTAACATTCAGAAACTCTTCCTGAGTCTCTCCGTAAGGCTGCACTCGCTACTGGTTATTCTGGATGAGTGAGATCGGCCTGTTTTGTTATTGCTGGAGTTTCTGAAGTTCGTGTAAAGACTCCGCCCTCTTCTGAACGGAGGCGGAGCAAAAGCTCATTTGCATTTAAAGGGACACACACAAAAACGGCACGTTTTTGCTCACACCCAAAAAGGGGCAAATTTGACAAGCTATAATAAATGATCTGGTATTTTGAGCTGAAGTTTCACAGACACATTCTGGGGACACCATAGATTTATATTACATCTTGTGAAAAGGGGCATAATATGTCACCTTAAAATAATCAAAAAGGATGTCTAATCAATTGAATTCATAAAACTTTAACATTTAAAAACATTTAATACAAATTACGTGACATTCCACGTTATACAGTAAATTCCATTTTATCACTAGATTCTAGGGCCCTAATAAACACCCAGTTAGCATGAGCGCGTCACTTTGCGTCGCTGTAATGAAGAGTCTTAGTGGCGTTAAGAGAGTAGGTGTGTTTTGGATGAGGAAGCTGCAGTCTAACGCAGTTGTGTGTGTGTGTGTGTGTGTGTGCGTGTGTGTCAGTCTCTCTCTGCAGGTGTGTCACAGCTGTTTCCGCCGGCAGCCAAACCCTCACCGCTGCGCTCAGTGCAAGTTTGCGCACTACTGCGACCGCACGTGTCAGCGCGCCGCGTGGGACGAACACAAGCAGGAATGCTCTGCCATCAGAAAGATTGGAAAAGCTCCCAATGAGAACGTGCGGTGAGTCCGGTCATGTGACCTTCTTGATGTTGAGAATGAAAAACTAAGCATTTTAAATGTAACATTATGTTGAAACAATGTAGCGCTTTAGTGTTCATATTAAGGCCACGATATACTCAACGATCTTTGTTTAGGGTTTGAAAACATTTGCTGTCAGCGAACATCCACATTTAGATAGGGTTACATAGACCTATGTGTTGCGCTTTCCTCTCAATACGAATAGGACATCCATATTATATAAATAGAACGTACTTTTTAGCGGTCGTGAGGTAAATACTTAAAGTCCCCCTGAAGTCAATAATTGTATCCTTTTAAACTCTTCTTTGATCACCAAAATTACATATTTTAATGTTTTTTCCTTGATAAAATTTTTTCATGCCTTAAAATGGCTTGATTGTAACTCGACACCCTTGCCTTATTTAGTATAGGCTACGCGGTTCTATGAATATGCAAATGTTCCCCGCCTCCACTCACTCACTCGCTCAGAGATCCACTCGTTGACGATCACACGTTGATCTGATTGGTTACAAGGTAGTTTGTGACGTCAGAAAACTGCATGTAAACTGCATTGAACCAAAGACAGTCTCAAAAACACGGTTTGAAATCGCTGGTGTTTCTGACGTCACAAACTACCTTGTAACCAATCAGATCAACGTGTGATCGTCAACGAGTGGATCTCTGAGCTGAGTGAGTGAGTGAAGGCGGGGATCATTTGCATATTCATAGAACCGCGTAGCCTAAATGAGGCAGGGCTAGAGTTCGGGCCGTGGTACTCGACCCCGGCCCGGCTATGTGCCCAAGGCTCCTACCACTCCCTTCAGGGACCAGGTAGTGAGCCTGCAAGCGCTGCCCCTGGAGGAGGCAGACCCAGCCCTGACTTTGCTCTGTCCCGTCCACGCCCTGCGACTGTTCACGGACAGAACTCAAAGCTTCAGGACCTCAGAACAGCTCTCTGTCTGTTACGGAGGCCAGCAGAAGGGAAAGCTGTCTCCTAGCAGAGGTTGGCCTCTGGATAGTGAGCCAAGCACAAGACGTGCCCTGCCCACTCAGGTTGCGTGCTCATTCTACGAGAGGCGTTGCATCCTCCTGGGCATTGGTGCGTGGCGCCTTGCTAATCTGTAGAGCTGCGGGCTGGGCGACACCTAACACATTCGCTAGGTTCTATAGCCTACGTGTATAGCCATAGACAGTAAAAGAAATAGACACAGTGACTCCCTTGATTTCAACGGAGAAAAGTGAAGCCCATTATTGCACTCACTTTCTGATGGCTGAGCGACTGCGCAGGCTCGAACTGAGCTTGACGACGTAGATGTGACGTGAGAAACCTGTCTGACAGTTGTAAATCTTCTAGTAGCTGTGCCACATACCGAATTATTTCCAATTCCTCAAAAATGTTGTTGAAATATTTTGTCCCGTTGCTTTTATGGACTCTCTATCTATGGGCTTCTCCCTTGACTTTATGCCTCTATGTCCCCCGATTGCCTCATAGACAGTAAAAGATTGCCTGCGAGCTTCTCCTCCTGTCTATACGGTAATTTCTCTACTGTGCGACAGAGAGTCGCGTGGTTATGACGCAATCGTTAGCCTATTTTTACAAAAACGGCTTCTACGGGGCCATAACGTAAGATACAAAGTAATGGAGCCTTTTATACATTGTCGTGTTTCTTTATAAATAAATAATGGACAAATGAAGTCTTTGGACGCCTCAGATGTAAAGTTATTCGCTGTCAAAGTGACGCCAAAATGAATGGGAGTCAATGGAATGCCAGCTGATGGATTACCCGCTTGTGTATAGCCGGTCTCCCCCCATGTTCTCGGGTAGAAGCACTGAGAGGCCCAGCTCTGGTTACTAAGAGTAACACTGAGAGTCCGCAACACCCTCGGCCCGGACCTGGCGGAGCGTCCGGCACCAGGCCTTTATCTGTTAAATCCTTGAGAACCAGGTCTAGGCCGGGTTCCATATGTGCGACCCTGCAGGGATCCCATATGTGTATTCTTCCACGGTTGCTCCTAAATGGAAGCCTGTCTCTCTCCCTTGGGCTATGATGGATAGATGCACTTTTATGGACTTCAAAACAGAAACAGCCATTCACTGCAATTATAAAGCTTGGAAGAGCCAGGATATTTTTTAATTGTATTCGTCTGAAAGAAGAATATACAACTAGGATGAATTGAGGGAGAGTAAATCATGGGCTAATCTTCATTTATGGGAGAACTATCCCTTTATTAAGTGTTGGTGACTTTATCCCAAGAAAATAAGTGTTCTGATTGTCTTGTGATGTCAGTCTGGCCGCTCGTATCATGTGGCGTATCCGGAAGGACACGGGTCTGGTGTCGGACGCTCAGCTCACGACCCTTGACCTGCTGGAGGATCACCTGACCCAGATGAGCCCCGAGGACCTGAAGGACCTCAAGGTCGACGTGCAACACTTCTACAACTACTGGCCTAAGAAGAGGAGAGCCGTCGGAGAGGACTATGTGTCGCATCTCTTCGGTGTGGTAGGCAGAGATCCCTCACTCCTAACTTTATCTGGACAATAACTTTATTCTAGATCTGCTGTAAAGCCTAAACAATCTCTGTTACTGTAATCTCCTATTATCACTGTAAAGCTGCTGGGAAACAGTTTATATTGTTAAAACGCTGTATAAATGAAGGAGACTTGACTTTGTGTACGCTCCTCTGCTGGGATGAGAGAGATGTGTGTGTTCCTCAGATTAACTGCAACGGCTGCACGCTGAGTGATTGGAGGTGTGTGTGTGTGTGTGTGTGTGTGTGTGTTCCTCAGATTAACTGCAACGGCTTCACGCTGAGTGATCAGAGGGGTCTTCAGGCGGTGGGCGTCGGCCTCTTTCCAAACCTCTGCCTCGTCAATCACGACTGCTGGCCGAACTGCACCGTCATCCTCAATCACGGCAGGTGTGTGTGTGTGTGTGTGTGTGTGTACCGTCATCCTCAATCACGGCAGGTGTGTGTGTGTGTGTGTGTGTGTGTGTGTGTGTGTGTGTGTGTGTACCGTCATCCTCAATCACGGCAGGTGTGTGTGTGTGTGTGTGTGTGTGTGTGTGTGTGTGTGTGTGTGTGTGTGTGTGTGTGCACCGTCATCCTCAATCACGGCATTCATGTGACATATACAATCCACATGAATTCATTAACGGTCCGATGCTGCTGCGGCCTCTGCATTCTAATCGCTGAACGACTCTCGCGACCAGTGGCGTCATGCCCATTCAAAGTGTACGGGGCACGTGCCCCCTCAGATTTTTCCTCCCTAATAATTTTTTTGTCACAACTTTATTCCTATTATGCTCCATAATTACCAGAGCCTATAACGACTCAAATGTATTCTTCTGGTAATAAATCGGTAATAAATGTGTAATAAATCGGTCAGCATCAGCCCGCCCCTTTTTCCTAATATGGTGTCTGTGTATATCAAATCTAGAGCGATACGCGCGTAGCCTCTAGAATCTTTGCTGTGTATGTTCAAGCAACTGACTCGTCTCGCACGTTGAGCTGGCAATGTTTTACAGATGGTCTTGAAGTGGCAAGTGGGCAAAGCAACAAATCGGCATTGAATTAGTTATCGGATGATATTAAAAGGTAGTGGGATTATTTGTGGTTGACCTGGAAATTTTAACTTGATCAAAAAGTTATGGATTTGATATTAGCTGCGAATTCAGAGCATTAACTTAAGTTGTGTCAGTGTAACGTTATCGATAGCTAGTCTAGTCTAACCGTAAACTAGTTGGCTAACGTTACTGCCTGCCATACAGACCTCAGCACCTTTATGTACCTTTAATGTAAGATCGTTCTTAGGTCACATACCAATTTAAAATCATAACATAAAAACTGCAATGGTACTGTTTTTAAAATCATGTGTAGTAGGCATAAGTGTACAGTAAGTGAGTGTGTAAACATGCTTTAATGAAGTAGACTTCAAAAGCTTTTGAATTTGAGCTTACAGTTCTTTCATCAACCTGTCTTTTACATAAACTTACAAAATAGATACTTTAACTTAGTCCTCAGATAGAGGAGGGTTGCTGCTGGCTCCGTTAAGGTATTTCTGTCCCTCCCAAACTGCACTGAAATTGTATGTTTAGCAGCCAGAATTTAAAAATTTTCAGGGGGAGAAACCACCTGACCCCTCCTAACATGATCCATAGAATTTGGAATTTTAAATGAAAAAATTTTGGCTTGCATGACTCATGCCTCTGCTCGCGACTCAGAGTGTTGTGATCTTCACAATTTTATCGGGATTCCATTGGATATAAGCATGCTGTTTTCCTTTACCACATTCTTCTCACTGGTCTATGCTATAATTGGATTCTGTGGAACATTGGAATCAAGGCTGTGGAATACCAACATGATAAGGTACTCATATTCTGAGCTTTTTTCATTGGATCATCATCTCCCTCCCAGCACCCGTATTATTAAAACCTTGCGATCATTCAAACTTTTGCATCGGCCAAGATATTTGCATCGTGGCTCCCGCCGATGTCTCTATCCTTCGCCTGTTGGAATAAATGTACTTCATTCCTCATCTAGGCGTTCAAGACATCTTAATTCTCGCGGCATCTGTTCATCTAACCTACATTTTCCTCAGAAGACGTTGCAGAATCGCGTAAAGAACGCAAGTTCTAAAAATAGACTCGCTCAATTAAATGTGTGTTCAATGAACAAGAAAGCCGCGCTGCTTCACAATATAATATTAGACAGAAAACTTGGTTTTCTCTGTCTCTGTGAGACATGGCATCAACCAAATGACTTTTACAACCTTAATTTAGCCAAGCCACCTGGATTTACGTACATTGACAGACCTAGACTCACTGGTAAAGGTGGCGGTCTTGCTATTCTATACAGATCAGATTTGTCTATTGCAGAAGTTACAACACCTGCTGTGTCATCTTTTGAATGCTTGACTATCAAAGTTAACAGCACTTCACCAGTACTAGTTGTTTTAATCTATCGCCCACCTAAGGCTGATGCTAGGTTCTTTTCTGAACTTGCAGAACTATTGACTATGCTAAGCCCTATTTGTCCAGTCATGCTGCTAATAGGGGACTTGAATATTCATGTCGACAATCCTGACTGTTCCTCTGCAGCTGCCTTCCTGCATGTGTTAGTGTGTTTTAACTTCATTCAACATGTTGACTTTTCAACTCATAAATCTGGACATATATTGGACCTGGTATGCTCTGTGGGTATTGGTATAGATCAGCTTTCAAAAGATGAAGTTAATTTTAGTGATCATAAATTACTGACAAGTGAATTTACCATCTCTGCCACCCTGAAGTCTTCTAAACAGCGTGTCATATCCTATAGAAATATTAGGAATATTGACCCTGAAAGGATTTCTTACCTTGTTGCGGAGCTTCCTGTGCTTGGCTCTATTGACTGTTACAACTCTGCACTTTCCTCAATTCTTAATGTTGTTGCACCAGTGAAAGAACGAGTTGTATCTTTTTCAAAGTCATCTCCCTGGTACACAAATGATTTACGTGCACTTAAAGTTGAAGGAAGGAAGATTGAGCGGTTGTATAAAAAATCAGGCCTCACCATTCACAAACTAATGTTTGAACAGCACCAGCTGCAGTATCATCTTGCTTTGAAGACTAGCAGAGAGGCATATTACTCTCATGTTATCAATAAAGGTGCTGCTAATCCTAGGACGTTATTTAAGACAATTGATAGCCTTTTTAAATCCCAAAAGAAAACTGTCTGTCCTTCTGATGAGATGTGTAATAATTTTAACAAATATTTCACAGAGAAAGTTCAGAATATTTATAGCTCCATCTCCTTTGACTCTACTTTGTTGACTAGTGAGTCTTATTCAAAAAACTCACTCTCTACTGCCCTTTCGAACTTTGCTACTGTCAATGTAGACAATGTTTTTAAATTGATCATGGCTATGAGTTCATCCACGTGCTTTCTTGACCCCTTGCCTACTGAGGTTCTAAAAAAGTGTTTACCACATGTCTGCCCTTCCATCACTGTAATTATTAACAACTCACTAGCCACTGGCCAGGTTCCTCCGGCCCTTAAGGTGGCCGCTATCACACCTGTTCTAAAAAAAACTGGTTGTGATGTTCAAAATTTAGCTAACTACAGGCCTATTGCGAACATGCCCTTTGTGGCTAAGGTTCTCGAACGAGTTGTTGTTGGTCAGTTACAGCTATATCTGTCCAATAACAACTTATTTGAACCGTTTCAGTCTGGTTTCAGATCTGGTCACAGCACTGAGACTGCACTTGTAAGGGTCACCAACGACCTACTTGTTTCCGCTGACACTGGTGCTTGCAGCATTCTAGTCCTGCTAGACATTAGTGCAGCTTTTGCCACTATATCTCATATCATCCTTCTTAACAGGTTGCGTGTGTTGTTAGGCATCTCTGGTGTTGTGTTCAAATGGTTTGAGTCCTATTTAGTAGATCGTTTCCAGTATGTTTGCATGGGGAAAAATAAATCTGAGGCCACATTAGTTCAGCAGGGTGTCCCACAGGGGTCAGTGCTAGGGCCGACTTTGTTCTGCATTTATATGCTCCCACTTGGTGACATTATTAGAAAATACGGTCTGGGGTTTCATTGTTATGCTGATGACACGCAGATCTATGTTAACACACTCCCGGATCCTAATGTTGCAATCACAGCTCTGAGCGCATGTATGGAAGAAATAAAGTCATGGATGCATGCCAATTATCTTAAACTTAATGAATCAAAAAATTTCTACTTGTTGGTATGCCGACAGCCTTGCACAAGTTTAACTGTCAAAATCTGTTCACTGATTCTGATTTACTGGCCCCAGCATCACAGGTGCGAAATTTAGGTGTTATTTTTGATTCACATTTGTCTTTTGATGCCCATATCAAATTGGTTTCAAAATCTGCTTTTTTTTTCATCTAAGAAACATTGCCAGAATTCTGCCTTTTATATCCCTGCCAGATGCGGAAAAGCTTATTCATGCATTTATCACGTCGAGACTGGATTACTGTAATGCACTATACTCTGGGCTCCCTGATAAATATATCAAGAAACTACAGTATATCCAAAACTCGGCCGCACTTGTATTAACACACACAACTGTTCAGCCGCATATTTCCCCTGTTCTTTTCGAACTCCACTGGCTTCCAGTAACGGCACGTATCGATTTTAAAATCTTGATTTTAACATATAAAGCTATTCATGGGATAGCACCGGAATACCTCTGTGATCTAGTTGTTCCTTACATCCCAAATCGTCCTCTACGCTCGTCTGACTCTTCTACTCTACAGCAGCCCACATTTAAATTAAAGTCGATGAGTGGTCGCTCCTTCACGGTTACTGCCCCACGGTTGTGGAATAAACTTCCTTTTGCGATTAAAAATTCCCCAACTTTGGACTGCTTTAAGAGGTCTTTAAAAACCCATCTTTTTAAAAATGCTTATTGTCTTTGAAGTGTATTGTGTCTGGTATTATCTTGTATATTGTTGTTTGATTTTCCTGTTTTAATTATTGTTTAATTATTTTATATTTGTTTACCATACTGTGTAGCGCTTTGGGTTGGAGAAAGGCGTATTACAAATAAAATGCATCATCATCATCACGGCAGGTGTGTGTGTGTGTGTGTGCAGAGGTGTCAAGTCCAGGTTCAGAAAGTAAAATTCCTCCTCAGTATTTTGTTCCAATCACCTGGATTTGCTAATTAGCACAGTTTTTCAGCCAGGAGATAGAACTAATTAGTGAAATCAGCTGGCTGAGTTAATGGGTGGAATAAACATATAGCAGGACTTTTACTTTCTGACCCCTGGAATTGACACCTCTGGGTGTGTGTGTGTGTGTGTGTGTGTGTGTGTGTGCACAGTCATCCTCAATCACGGCAGGTGTGTGTGTGTGTGTGCACCCCGTCATCCTCAATCACGGCAGGTGTGTGTGTGTGTGTGTGTGTGTGTGTGTGTGTGTGTGTGTGTGTGTGTGAACCGTCATCCTCAATCACGGCAGGTGTGTGTGTGTGTGTGTGTGTGTGTGTGTGTGTGCACCCCGTCATCCTCAATCACGGCAGGTGTGTGAGTGTGTGCACCCCGTCATCCTCAATCACGGCAGGTGTGTGTGTGTGTGTGTGTGTGTGTGTGTGTGTGTGTGTGTGTTTGTGCACCGTCATCCTCAATCACGGCAGCAGTGTGTGTGTGTGTGTGTGTGTGTGTGTGTGTGTGTGCACCGTCATCCTCAATCACGGCAGGTGTGTGTGTGTGTGTGTGTGTGTGTGTGTGTGTGTGTGTGTGTGTGTGTGTGTGTGTGTGAACCGTCATCCTCAATCACGGCAGGTGTGTGTGTGTGTGTGTGTGTGTGTGTGTGTGTGTGTGTGTGTGAACCGTCATCCTCAATCACGGCAGGTGTGTGTGTGTGTGTGTGTGTGTGTGTGTGTGTGTGTGTGTGTGTGTGTGTGTGTGTGAACCGTCATCCTCAATCACGGCAGGTGTGTGTGTGTGTGTGTGTGTGTGTGTGTGTGTGTGTGAACCGTCATCCTCAATCACGGCAGGTGTGTGTGTGTGTGTGTGTGTGTGTGTGTGTGTGTGTGTGTGTGTGTGTGTGTGTGTGAACTGTCATCCTCAATCACGGCAGGTGAGTTTGAGAATTCATAAAGATGTGATCAGAGCTGAGCTCAAACAGCTTAAAGCGCGTATGTGTGTGTGTGTGTGTGTTTCTCTCTTGCAGTCAGACGGCTCTGGATGCTTCATTCCACTCAGAGAAAAGGTGAGTCAGTTAAACACTAACATCTGACCTTTGACCCCGTCTAACTGACAGCATCATGCCCATGTCAATCTTCACGTAAAGCAATTGTTAACCTAAAAATGAAAATTAGGTGTCGTTACAAACATCTATGACTGTCTTTCTCATTTCCATGCAATTACAATGAACGAGGACTGAAACTTTCAGGCCTCTAAAGGACACAAAAAAGAACCATGAGTTTTTTTGACATTTGTCAACTGTCTTTAAGGCCAGGATTAAAAATATTAAAATAACTTTTCATGTTCACCTATGGAAGCAATAAAGTCATACCGGCTTATAATGATTTCTACTTGGTAACACTTTACAGTAAGGCTGAACTTGTTAATAGTTAAGTATCATGTACATGCAATTAATACCAGTCTATTTCAATTTAAGTTAATGTTAATTTAGAAATATTCTATTGTTCGTTGTTACAACATTTGGTCATAATGCGCTAATGTGTATCTATACAACCTTAAAAATTTATTTGTTTATGTTTACAGCATTTATTCATCATCTATCTTTCAATATATTGTGCATCGTTAGTTCATGAGTTAATGCAGTAAGCGATTAATTAAACCCTATTGTGAAGTTTTACCAGCAGAAAATACATGGAAATGAGAATAAATGTTTAGCAAATATTATGTACAATATCTCCAGACATCCTTATAAAACCCAGTCTGAGAGTTATTCAAGAGTTATTCAAGAACATGTCAAGTCATCATGTTCTTTCGTCTGTGTCACATGTCATGTTGCTCTGAGAAACTGATTCACTGTCTTCATCATAAAATATTTTTAATTGGATTTAACATGGTGTTGCATGTGAGTTGCATAAATAGCTTTTTGGGATTTTTGTTTTTTGTACTAACACAACAACTACATTGTACGTTTATTTTAGGAATGCAATGACATCAAATTAATCCCTTAGTTTTGTAAGACTGAATTATGGAGGTTTGTTTCTGCCCCAGAAAATAATTAAAAAGGTAATCGTCAGCTAACAGGGAAAGTTCTGGCAAGATTCTCTCAAAGTTATGAGCAATTATTCTTCCAGTAACAATAATAGAACATTTGTTCAAAGTTATCTAGGCTAATCTTTAATAATGTTCTCAAAACATTACCACAAAAGTGTTGTTTATTCATCTTTTTTTCTGAAACATTTTAGTTTTTGTTCTTTAAACATCACTACTTACTACTTTTTCATATGGTTCTGCGTACATTCAAAACGTACCAATAATAATTGCAGAATGATAAAATAGAGAAAACATTCCCTTAATGTTGTCTCTAACGTTCCCATAATCAAGAAAAAAAGTAAAAAAAACTGGATGTTTGAACATTCAGAAAACATTCAGAAATAAAGTTTTCATAACTGAATGAGAACGTTAGTAAATGTAAGCTGGGTGCGACTTGATGTCTCACAATTCAAACTAAAGTCAGAATTACATGTGATAAAAGACAAAAAAATGATAAATGAAATTACAATACAAACTCGGAATTACGAGAAATAAAGTACGAATTACAAGACAAACTCGAAATTACGAGAAATTAACTATGAATTGCGAGATTTAAACTCAGTTGCGAGACAGAATTGTGAGATATAAACTTGGAATTACAAAAAAAAGACAGAATTGCAAGATATAAACTCTCAATTGCGAGAAAAAGTCAGAATTGTGAATTATAAACTTGGAATTATGAGGGAAAAAATGATTTAAGAGATATAAACTTGAAATTAAAAGAAAAAAGTCAGAATTGTGAGATATAAACTCTCAATTGCGAGAAAAAGTCAGAATTGTGAGATATAAACTTGGAATTACGAGAAAAAAGCAAAGCAGATTTAAGTGTCTGCCTGTAGGTCGGGAGAACATGGATTAGGCAATGATCAGAGAGTCCCAAAGATAAAAACTGGGAATTGACCGTTCGCAAAGACCCGCCCCCTTTAGTTACTGTTGCTATGTCCGACAAGCCACGCCTCTCTCAAGCCACACATTTTTCAGTGAAACTGTCAACAGTGAAAATTACATCGCGGACCAAAGAAAACACTGACAACACACTGAGACAGGACAGAGCCGGTCACTTTTGAAATGAAACAAAGTCTCAACTTTCAAATTTGGTCATTTTTGAAAGAAATGTAAACAATAAATACCGTTTTGTGTGTCTAACCTTCGCCAGTGCGTCGGCGCACTGAAGCGTTTTTTTTTTTTTTATTTAGTTCAAATTTACTATCAGATTTAATGTTATACCTTGACAAACTATACATCAATAAAAAAGATATAACACTCAAGATTCAGTATTTGACCACTATTGTATTCTGAGAAACTTATAGTGACAGTTATGTCTTAATTTGTGTCAGGAGTTATGAAATAAAAAAAATGAGTCGATACCTTTAATATGAATTATGAGCGTCAGCTGGTCCATTCATAAAAAACACTCCGTGCTGTCGTCATGACAGCGATTCACAAAACAACTTCCCTCAGGGCTTTAGCTCAAAAATGTGCAGACTTGGAGAAATATTGATATATTCTCATAGATTCACATCATATTTCTATAGACAGGAATAATATTTATTGAATTTATACCCAAATGCGTCGATGTAATCATTATGATCGCTTCTTACTGAGATGTGCTGTGTTTTCAATTCATACCAATAGCCTGAGGGCGCTATATGCACAATAATAGTCCATATATGGATCATGAAGAAGACCCATAGTCATGTGACATTCCAGGACGTCACTGATACAGAAAGTAGCTGACAGAGATCGCTGTAACATGCAGATAAAGATGTTCCCTTTCGAGAGGTCTCTCCTATTGCGTAAGTAGCTTACGCTATGGGAAAACTCCTTTTCTCGAGAATATTGAAGTCTTTATGTAAAACGGATTGCAGCTGCACAGCTGACAGCAATGAACGAAGGAGCTCGGTCATTGGCTGTGCTGCGGCAACTTGCTCGAACCAATGACGGGGCGACTCTGAATGCGCGACCAATGAGCGCGCTTCGCGCCCGCGCGCGTCAGAGCCCGCCAAGATGGGCGTGGCCAAGAGCTATATACTGGGCGCCCCGTCATGAGAGTTCTTTAGGTTTAATCTCCTTCAGCGAACACCTTCTTCGCTGGATCCTCCAGATTATTGAAGCTTCGCCGCCGTCGAAAAGCATACCAGCGGGATTGCTACGAGGACGTCGGCACCTTCAGCCGCCTTCGAACGCCATCCTACTGAGCCATCCGGCGTGCTACACACGCAAGTATTTTACATCTGTTCACCCCGCGACATTTGTAAAAGAGCAATTTTCTGAGGCGTTGTTTCAAATGCCTTCCTGCGCGTCGTGCAGAGACCTTCTCCCGGACGGGGATCGTCACATCATCTGCGCTCGCTCCCTGGGCCGGGACCACGCAGAAGCTGCTTTGACCAAGGGCGGATGCCCGGAATGTGATGACCTGGGTCTCTCCACACTACGGGCTCGCCTCGCCGCTTTCGCCGTGAGCGAGCCCATCGCCGCCACCCCTCTGTTTGAGCCGCGCACTAAGAAAAAGCTCCGCTCCTGAACCTGAGCTCAGTGACGTCACGCCGAGCCAGTCTCCGCGTGCTTCACCGCCGCTCTTGCCTTCCCCACTGCCGGTTCAGTTCACCCAGCTGGACCCACACCCCTCTAGCAGAGCGGTGGGCCTTGTGACTTTCGGCGCGTCCGAGGACGACGGGGGAATGGATGACAGCTTGTCCATCGACGCTGCATCGGACGTCCAAGTCGTGGAAAGCCCCCCACTCTGCGCGCCTAAAGCCTTCTTTTTCTTCTTTGCTCTCCTCTGTGGACGGCGCGAAGGAAAGAGGCTACGAGGGAACGCCGCCCCTCGAGGAGGCCGTGGCCAATCATCTCTGCCCGCCCTCCACCACCGGATGGAAAGCCAAAGCTTCCCACCCCTCGAAGCCCTGCCGCACTACTTCTGCTCTCCCCGGTCGCGCCTACGCCGCCGCCGGCCAAGCAGCATCAGCGCTTCACTCAATGGCGGTACTTCAAGTGTTCCAAGCCAAGCTTCTCCGCTCTATGGACGAGTCTGGCCCCGAACCCGAAGCCTTTAGGGACCTACGCAGCGCAACTGATATAGCTCTGCGAGCCACGAAGGCCACCGCCCAGTCTATTGGCCGTGCTATGGCTAATTTGACTGTTCTCGAGCGCCATCTGTGGTTAACTCTGACTGAGATGAAGGACGCGGATAAGGCGCCATTTCTCGACGCGCCTATCTCCACCAGCGGGCTGTTTGGACCGGCGGTTAGGGGTTTCGCCAAACGTTTCACTGAGGCCCAGAACGCTTCACAAGCTATGCGTCATTTCCTGCCCAAGCGCTCCAGCTCATCGCAGAGCAGACAGAGACCGCCACAGCCGCAGCGGGCTAGAACAGCTCCCACCGCCTCTCAGCCCGCGCCTCAGGCTGACGCTCGACGCCGCTCGCTCTCTCACAACCGCAAGCCGCCTTCTGAGCGACGGGGTCCTCGGCCCAAGATTGTGCTGAACCCTGAGCCTCGAAAGCCGTCCTAGCCACAAGAATGAGAAGAGAGAGTGCGTGTCTCGCAAAAGCCGGACCACTCTCTCTGCAAAAGCTCAAACATTACCCAGTCCCCTTACAGGCGGCTGGATATGTCCATACAGCAGTCAATGGGCCAGTCACAGAGCTCGCTCACCTGCAAACAAACGCCGTTTTTACGGCGACGCACAGAAAACACAAAAAGAGTCTTTTTCTGCCTGTGTCACTAAGGGTTAACATGTCCACAAAGTGTGCATTGCCAGATACTGTCAAAACAGTGCCAAATTCATTCCCAGCTCAGGCTGCGCTTCCCATGAATGTAGATCACGTGCCTACGGTCATGTACCCACCACTACACACAAGCACTGTTCACACAGTTATAAATTCATCCCCAGTAAAAGCGGGAAACATTATAAAAGTGACGCGTGTGCCTACCACTGTTTATGCACCCCCACTTATAAACACTGTCCTTACAGTGTCAAACACAACCCCAGCTCAGGCTGCGAGTTTTACAGACACAGTGCGCGCTGTTGTAATCACACACGCGCTCATTCACTCAGCTGCTCAGCGCGCGCCCGTGCCTCTGAGAGCTACGAGCTCAGGCGATTCGCTGGCCGGGTCCCTACGTCACAGCGGCCCGCCCCTAGCCTGTATTCAGCCCATATCTGTACACGCAGCTGCATGAGAAAACATTCCAGATATGCCGAAATGGGTATTGAATATAGTAAAGCACGGATACTCGCTCCAGTTCGCTCGCAGACCACCACGTTTTACGACTGTGGTCGAGACGAAAGTGAGAAAGGAGTGTTCACATGTCCTACGCACCGAGGTGCGCAAGCTAATAGAAAAGGGCGCTGTGGAAACTGTTTCCCCCTCTCTGAGCGAGGCAGGTTTTTACAGCCGCTATTTTCTCGTCCCGAAAAAGGATGACGGTCTCCTCCCCATCCTAGATCTCAGACACCTGAACAAAGCACTAATGATTCGCTCATTCAGAATGTTAACAACCAAGCATATCCTCGCGCAAGTACGCCCAGGAGATTGGTTTCTCTCAGTGGATCTGAAAGATGCTTACTTTCACATTCCAATAACGCCTCATCACAGGCCGTTTCTGAGATTCGCTTTCGAGGGACAGTCATACCAGTACACAGTACTTCCGTTCGGCCTGTCCCTGGCTCCCTGTACATTCACGAAATGTATGGATGCAGCACTTTCCCCCCTAAGGCGAAGGGGAGTGCGAATACTGAATTATCTCGACGATTGGCTGGTTCTAGCTCAATCAGAAAGTCAGTTAATAACACACAGATCTTGGATTATCAGCCATTTAGAATGCCTGGGTCTAAGAATCAATTTTGCAAAAAGCATACTATCTCCCAGCCAGAGGATTTCTTTCCTGGGAATAGTTCTAGACTCGATGCAGATGACAGCGCATCTCTCATCAGAACACGCGCTCACCATCGGATGCTCGGTCTCATGGCCTCAGCATTGGCCGTACTCCAGCTAGGATTGTTGCATATGCGCCCTCTCCAACGCTGGCTCAAGAGCCGCGTCCCTTCTCACACGTGGCGTTCGGGCCACTTTTTAATCAGAGCAAACCACGGCTGTATAAAAGCCCTGACGCACTGGAAAGCCGCCGACTGGTACCAGTCAGGCGTGAGTCTGGGTGTGAACACAAGGAGAAAGATGATAACGACAGATGCCTCCAAAATAGGTTGGGGGGCCCTTTACGAGGGCAGGCCTGTCTTTTGGTCAAACCCGGAGAAGCGCCTACACATAAACTGTCTGGAAATGAAAGCGGTCGCTTTGGCTCTCAGAGCCCTGCTCCCACATCTAAAAAACGAACACGTCCTGGTCCGAACGGACAACATGACGGTAGTGTCGTACATAAATCGCCAGGGTGGACTCAGGTTCAGCTCCATGCATTCAATGGCCAGGAGACTCATTTTATGGTCCCAGCACAACTTGTGCCAGGGCCAGGCGCCCTGAACCAGGGGGCAGACATGCTATCCAGAGACAAGATTCTCCCAGGAGAATGGGCTCTCAACCCGCTGACGATTCAGTGGTTATGGAAAACCTTTGGCAAAGCGGAGATCGACCTCTTCGCCTCCAAGGAGAACGCGCACTGCTCTCTTTTCTTCACGAAAAGCACGGACGCGCTTGCCCAGAGCTGGCCGAGCCGCCCCATATATGCCTTTCCACCAATCGCGATGCTGCCACAGGTCATCAGTCGGGTCAGAGAGGAGAAAAACGCAGTGCTGCTGATAGCCCCACTCTGGAAGAACCAAACATGGTTTCCAGATCTGATGCAAATGCAATCTACACCACGGCCGATTCCACTGAGGCCAGACCTCCTCAGTCAGGCCAGCAGGATGATATTTCATCCCCGCCCCGATCTGTGGGCCCTTCATGCATGGCCCCTCAACGGGTTTCCAGGAACCTCACGAGCGGAGCACTAAATACCATCGCTGAGGCGCGGGCGCCCTCCACGAGACGCTTATATGCCCAGAAATGGAAAGTGTTCAGTGACTGGTGTAATGCCAAGGGCCTGAACCCTGAAACATGCGAGATTACAAACGTACTCGCTTTTCTACAAGGGCTTCTGGAGGCGGGCCGCACCCCCTCCACGCTCAAAGTATATGTGGCGGCCATCACAGCGTCACACGACCCTGTAATGGAACCTCCATTGGGAAGAAACTACCTAATTATTCGTTTCCTAAGGGGCGCTAGGAGGATGAACCCTTCACGCCCCCCCTCAGTGCCGATCTGGGACCTAGCTACTGTCCTAGACGCTCTTAAAGGGCCCCCGTTCGAACCACTCCGAACCGTGCACCTTAAACAGCCCTCGCTCAAGACTGCGCTCTTGCTGGAACTCGCCTCGGTCAAGAGAGTGGGCGACCTGCACGCGCTTTCGACAAGCGCTGCCTGCCTAGAATTCAGACCTAACGACTGCAGGGTCGTCCTTAGACCGAAACATGGGTATATTTCTAAAGTGCTCACCACTCCCTTCAGAGCACAGGTTATCTCCCTAACTGCGCTATCATCTCCAGCAGACGAACACGATGCTAATCTACTCTGCCCCGTTAGGGCTCTCAGAGTGTATTTGGAGCGTTCTGCCCTATTCAGACAGACAGAACAACTGTTTGTATGCTTTGGCGGCCGTACGAAAGGTTCCGCCTTTTCAAAGCAGAGAATCTCTCACTGGATAGTTCAAGCTATAGCGCTGGCTTATGAAGCTAAGGGACTTCAATGCCCCTGGGGAGCCAAAGCACACTCCACGAGGAGTGTGGCTTCTTCCTGGGGATGGTAAAGGATATTTGTGCGGCGGCAGGCTGGGCCTCACCGTCCACATTTATCAGGTTCTACAACCTACAGGTCCCGACATTGCATTCCAATGTACTATCAGCATGATGCTAGTCGAACTACGAGTTCGTATCTAGATTATGTATGTGCTTGTGTCACACTGAGCGCCTTCTAGCCGCTCTGTATTTTTTCCCACATATAAAGCTCGCCTCTGCCGGCTAGTTGGATGATAACTTTGCTTTTCAGCTCAGGCACCTGCCTCTGGCTATCATAAGGCGAAGTTCAGCACGCACGGCGTTTTGCATGGTGTTCCCATAGCGTAAGCTACTTACGCAATAGGAGAGACCTCTCGAAAGGGAACGACTCGGTTACTAACGTAACCTCGGTTCCCTGAGAGGAGGGAACGAGTATTGCGTAAGCTGCCGTGCTTGTGCTTGGTTAGTTCGCTTCAGTCGTTTTAACCTAAAGAACTCTCATGACGGGGCGCCCAGTATATAGCTCTTGGCCACGCCCATCTTGGCGGGCTCTGACGCACGCGGGCGCGAAGCGCGCTCATTGGTCGCGCATTCAGAGTCGCCCCGTCATTGGTTCGAGCAAGTTGCCGCAGCACAGCCAATGACCGAGCTCCTTTGTTCATTGCTGTCAGCTGTGCAGCTGCAATGCGTTTTACATAAAGACTTCAATATTCTCGAGAAAAGGGGTTTTCCCATAGCGTAAGCTACTTACGCAATACTCGTTCCCTCCTCTCAGGGAACCGAGGTTACGTTAGTAACCGAGTCGTTTTGCAGACAATAAACATGATTGCAATGATATTTGAGTTACCTGTGTTCTTCAAGCCATGCCAGGTATTTCATAATAATAGATTATATTTATAATGTAATTAGATCACAGAAGATTATTTAAAACACTCGACTTGCGTTATAAAGTAATTTTGGAGCACAAACATGGTTTTAATCTCATAAATGGTCGTGTATTTATGGTGTGCTAAGCTAACATGCTAGCTAGCCCAGGTGCACCTGCCACCAGCAGTTTTTTTCTAAATAGGAATGCTTACTGAAATGTTTCAGTGCATTTGATACCAGTTTCAAATATTTAGTGAGAACTTTGATCAAAGAAATTAGGGTTTGAAACCCTATGAATAGCCTGTGAATAGCCAGTCGTTAGTAGCTATAATGCAGACAAAAGAAATGCATATTTAGAGCCATAACCAGTCTGGAGAGATGTAAATGTGTGCAGGGGAGACTGACACTGAATGGGGCTCGTTTGCACCACAAAACAATAGAGATAATAGACTGAATCGATGACTCAGAAGATGACTAAACATCAGTTTGCATTTTAGAGTCTAATCAAAATAAAGTAATTTGACATGATCTTGAAAAACATTTAACTAAATACAGAGTTTTAGACTTATCATTTTCAGATTTTAAATATAAAATGGTCATACATATGGCTTTAGCTGCAGTGCATTTCTAGATTGCTCCAGGACCAACTTCAATTTTATTTTCATGAAGATGTTTCATAAAAATAAATTTCTAATAACTTTACAAAACTTTGAAGCTATTTAAAAAAAAAATCATTATGACAATAATTAATTCTACATTTACAATAAACTACCAGGTGTCAGCTTTCAAATGAGATCATACTTGTACTTTTAGTGCAAAGGGTTCATGAACTGTATCTGTTTCAGTTTGGGTATGTCATTTCTGGGGATTTTTCAAAAGTAGGCTTGCAGCTTAACAGGTTAATGTGTCGTGACAGATCGCTCAGTTACAGCGTCTCGATCACGATCATCTCGTCCTTCTAGTTCATTTATAGCATCAAATAAACATGAACGAACATCAGAAGGAATGTTGTTTTAACCGCGGAAAGACGTCAGGACACCGTTTTTCAAGTTCAAATCCTCCAACGTTAATCTACTAACTCTCCTGACTGCTTTGTCGGACAAAAATGGCGGATTCGGCGGATGGCGGATTATGATTGGTCAGATCACCTGTCAATCAAACTCCATGCGAAGGGTGAAATGCAAGAAATATAGAGAGCCTAAGCCCTGCCCCTCCGCTTCCGGCTCATGGGACCTTAATTCGGAAAAAATATGTATGGTAGTCAATGGCGAGAGACAACTTATCTTTTTATTCCGTCTGAACTGTGCCTGAATTACACATATGATGTTTGTCAATTTAACGTTACGTTAACGGCGTAACGTTACGATTATAGCGCTAGACTACAGAAATGACAGACATTAGCTTCAGTAAAGTTAGCTTCATTCATTGAGAGAAAAGGTATGACGTCACATGCGCGCCTTTTGTGTTTGTAGTCTTTGTAATTACGTATTTTCATAGTTTATACCTCAACAGTTTTACCAGAGTCCGTCTAACGGAGAGTCTTGGCACTTCCTATTAGACCCGTTGTATATCATCTTGGTTGCAGTTCCATTAGAATTCCACTGGAGGTGATCGCGGGCGAGTGCAGAATGAATGGGAGTCTATGGAGCTAGACGGCTAAATGTATCCCTTTCTCCTGCTCGTCGTTGAATCAACGTAGATTTTATTGTTGATTCCGCAAGTTCAATATAGATTATAGACCAAAAGTCGAATGAACGAGTACTTATTTCCTTTCGATTTCTTACAGGTTAGGTCTTTGTTGGCCGGAACACGCTAGCATTCTGCTATTATGTGACGTCATCACATTTTTGAATGGATTTTTAGAACAGATAAGTGAACTTAAAAATGCAATTTCCAGCTGAGTGTATTATCTTAGCCCCAGCTTTTGAATGCAACTTTCAAATTACTTGACAAAAAATTACATCCTGAGAAAAGTGGATTTCTGGGGGTGAAACCCCATAGACTCCCATTCATTCTGCACTCGCCTGCGAGCGCCCCCGCATGGACAGAGACGTGTTACTGCAGCCAGTCCAGAAACCGGAAGTAACCAGACAGTGCCAATTCTCTTCTATTAGGCATTCTCTGGTTTTACATAAAACTACGAGTTTCTTGACTTTAAAATGTATCTTTTAAATTGACAAACATCATATGTGTAACTCAGGGCACAATTCAAACGGGATCCAAATATTTGTTGTCTCTCGCCATTGACTACCATACAATATTTTTCCGAAATAAGGTCCCATGGTCCACCGGAAGGGGAGGGGCTTAGGCTCTCTATAGTAAAAATTCCGTCAGAATAAAAAATCGCAATTACTTTTTTAATAATTTTTTTTTGGTGGCAGAAACAAGCCTCCACTCTGTTGGTTGTTGTTGAAGAAAGAGTGTTAGCTCACATACAGCATCATTGACTCTGTGTCTCTGTGTTCTCGCACGCACTGAACTCTGGGAATGCTGTCAGGATCGAGCTGAGGGCTTTGGGAAGCATCTCCGAAGGGGAAGAGCTGACCGTGAGTTACGTGGACTTTCTGAACGTGTCCAAGGACCGGCAGCGACTGCTGAAGCAACAGTATTACTTCGACTGCAAGTGTGAGCACTGCACCAACGGCATTAAAGACGACCTGATGACGGCCGTCAGAGACGCAGACGGACAGAAGGTTCATATCAGCCAGAAAAACTGACCCTCACTCTTAGAAGAAAAGCTTTTATATAGAACCATAAAGGGTTCTGTCAGGTGCTTCATATATTTATAGGCTACAATCGTTTAAAGTCCCCCTGCAGTCAATAATTGTATCCCTTAAAACTCATCTTTGATCACCAAAATTACATATTTTAAAGTTTTTTCCTTGAAATAGCTTGAATGTAACTCGACACCCTTGCCTCATTTAGTATACGCGGTTCTATGAATATGCAAATGAGCCCCGCAAGTTTTTAATGTTGTTTATATGTCTATGTGGTGTTTTTAATATGCTTTAAGACAAACCATGTGTAAATTCATAAGTCGACAGCATTGCTGAGTATTTTCTCCTTAAAACTGCAGTGAACCAAAGACAGTCTCAAAAACACGGTTTGAAATCGCTGGTGTTGCTGACGTCACAAACTACCTTGTAACCAATCAGATCAACGTGTGATCGTCAACGAGTGGATCTCTGAGTTGAGTGAGTGAGTGGAGGCGGGGCTCATTTGCATATTCATATAACCACGCATACTAAATGAGGTGAGGGTGTCGAGTTACATTCAAGATATTTTAAGGCATAAACAGATTTTCCACGAAAAAAAAAACGTTTACAAGTCATTTTGGTGATCAAAGATGAGTTAAGGGATAAAAGGATTGACTACAGGGGGACTTTAAATACCAACATCATAGAACATTATTTCTCATCTTGCTAAAAATTGCATAAAATAACATTTTATTTCAACATTTACTCTCCCTATCAGCCCCGTGCAAAGCATGATGGGAAGTATAAATCCTATTCCTAGTTTCTATAATGGCCGGTTTCTTCTGTCTGCAGCCGTCCGCTGAAGTGCTGAAGGAGGCCACAGAGTTCAGTCTTCAGGCTCTGGTGAAGATCGAAGACGCTCGTACTAGAGGAAACTTCCACGAGGTCAGTTTTCAGAACTGTGTGATATGAAGTCGCAATTGCTCATTATAAAGTCAGAATTGCGTGATATAAAGTCGCAATTGCCAGTTATAAAGTCAGAATTGCGTGATATAAAGTCGCAATTGCCAGTTATAAAGTCAGAATTGCGTGATATAAAGTCGCAATTGACAGTTATAAAGTCAGAATTGCGTGATATAAAGTCGCAATTGCATATTATTAAGTCAGAATTGCGTATTATAAAGTTGCAATTGCGTGTTATAAAGTCCAAACTACATGATATAAAGTCGCAATTGCGTGTTATAAAGTCAGAACTGCGTGGTATAAAGTCACAATTGCCCGTTATAAAGTCAGAATTGCGTGATATAAAGTCAGAATTGCGTGATATAAAGTCAGAATTGCGTGATATAAAGTCACAATTGCGTGATATAAAGTCGCAATTATTGCCAGTTATAAAGTCAGAATTGCGTGATATAAAGTCGCAATTGCGTATTATTAAGTCCGAATTGCGTGTTATAAAGTCGCAATTGCGTGTTATAAAGTCAGAACTGCGTGATATGTAGTCAGAACTGCGTGATATAAAGTCGTAATTGCATGATATAAAGTCAGAATTGCGTGATATAAAGTCAGAATTGCGTGTTATAAAGTCAAAACTACGTGATATAAAGTCACAATTGCGTGTTATAAAGTCAGAATTGCGTGATATATAGTCAGAACTGCATGATATAAGTCGCAATTGCGAGTTATAAAATTTGAATTGCATGATATAAAGTCACAATTTTGTTATAAAGTCAGAATTCTGAGTTTATTTCTTGCAATTGTGTTTATTTCTCACAATTGTGTTTATTTCTCGCAACTGCCTTTTTTTCGCAATTACCTTTTTTACTTTTTATTCTGTGGCGGAAACAAACTTCCATAGTTCTTTGCTTTGACAAACTGATCAAAAGTTGATTTTCGATTAGTCCAATATATAAAAGGCAGTTTAAATAAGAGTGTTGCAGTTGCGCTGCTGGTGGCGATCACTGACGCTGATCTGCTTCTGTAGGTCGTTAAGCTCTGCCGCGAGTGTCTGCAGAAGCAGGATCCGCTGTTCGTAGACACAAACCTGCACCTGCTGCGCGTCCTCAGCATCGCTAGCGAGACGCTGTCCTTCCAGCAGCAGTTCCCCGAGGCGGCCGGATACGCACAGCGCGCGGTGGAGGGATACGCGTGAGTCTGTGTGCTAAATCATGCTAACAACCTGTTAAAACATTCTAGAACTGTGCTAAATCATGCTAGCAACATGTTAGAACTGTACTAAATCATGCTAGCCACATGCTAGAACCCTACTAAATCATGCTAGCCACATGCTAGAACCGTACTGCTAGCAACATGCTAGAACTGTACTAAATCATGCAGGCCACATGCTAGAATTGTATTAAATCATGCTAGCCACATACTAGAACCGTACTAAATCATGCTAGAACTGTATTAAATCATGCTAGCCACGTGCCATAACCGTACTAAATCATGCTAGCCACATGCTATAACCGTACTGCTAGTCATATGCTAGAACTGTACTAAATCATGCAAGCCACAAGCTAGAACTGTACTAAATCATGCTAGCCACATGCTAGAACCGTACTGCTAGCAAAATGCTAGAACTGTACTAAATCATGCAAGCCACATGCTAGAACTGTATTAAATCATGCTAGCCACATGCTAGAACCGTACTGCTAGCCACATGCTAGAACTGTACTAAATCATGCTAGCCACATGCTAGAACCCTACTAAATCATGCTAGCCACATGCTAGAACCGTACTAAATCATGGCGTGATTTTTTCCCCCAAACCCCTTCAGCGGAAATCCCGCCCTGCGGCCGATTTCATTGGTTTAGGTTACATTGACGGTTATGTTTAGGGATCAGTGTTTGGTGTAGGCAATCAGTACAGTGATTGACATGACCAATGAAAACTTTAGAATCGGCTGCAGGGTGGGATTTCCGCTGAAGTGGTTTGGGAAAAAAATCATCCTAGCCACATGTTAGAACCGTACTAAATCGTACTAGCAACGTGCTAGAACCGCACTAAATCATGCTAGCCACATGCTAGCAATGTGCCAATTCATGCTAGAAACATGCTATCAATGTAATAAATCATGCTAGCAACATGTTAAGACATGCTAGCAATGTTTTAAATCATAATAGAAACATGCTAGCAGTGTGTGCTAAATCATGCTAGGAACATGGTAAATCATGTTAGCAAACATGTTAAGTCATGCTTGCAAAGTGCCAATTCATAAAACATGTCTGTTATGTGTTAAATTGTGTTAAAACATTCTAGCAACTTGATAAAACATGTTAGAAATGTGTTAAAATAGGCTAGTAACTTGCTAAAACATGCACAACATTTTATTGACCTCTTTGAGTAAAATCTTTAAACTTTTAATAGTTATTTCAAACATTCAGTTGTGGTAAAGCCTAGCCCTGACCTCTTTCCATCCAGTGAAATCCAGCAATCTGTTGATTTACTGTAAATCTCTTTAATTCTGATCACCTGTGCTCAGTCAGACAATCATTCGCCTGTTCCTGGTCTTAGGAAGCTTTACCATCCCAATAACGCCCAGCTGGGCATGGCCATCATGAGGGCGGGCGTCACACACTGGCACGCAGGGCTGATCGAGGCCGCTCACAGGCTAGTCTGTCACGCATACGCTATCCTCCTGATCTCACACGGAGCTCATCATCCCATCACCAAAGACCTGGAGGTAAAACACCAGCTGTACCGGAGGCTGATGTGTACCAGATGTTGAATGTTACTGTGGGGAAAGTCAGTGTCCCAGACAGCAACATTGTGTTGGCCAAGATCCGGCACACATCTGGGCTGTGTGAAATCCATGCGTACCAGATGTGTGCCAGATGTGTACCAGATATGTGCCAGATGTGTATCAGATGTGTGCCAGATATGTGCCAGATGTGTGCTAGATGTGTATCAGATGTGTTCCAGATATGTGCCAGATGTGTGCCAGATGTGTATCAGATGTGTGCCAGATGTGTGCCAGATGTGTATCAGATGTGTGCCAGATGTGTATCAGATGTGTGCCAGATGTGTGCCAGATGTGTATCAGATGTGTGCCAGATGTGTATCAGATGTGTGCCAGATATGTGCCAGATGTGTATCAGATGTGTGCCAGATGTGTATCAGATGTGTGCCAGATGTGTGCTAGATGTGTATCAGATGTGTGCCAGATATGTGCCAGATATGTGCCAGATGTGTACCAGATGTGTGCTAGATGTGTATCAGATGTGTACCAGATGTGTGCCAGATATGTGCCAGATGTGTATCAGATGTGTGCCAGATGTGTATCAGATGTGTGCCAGATGTGTATCAGATGTGTGCCAGATGTGTATCAGATGTGTGCCAGATGTGTGCTAGATGTGTATCAGATGTGTGCCAGATATGTGCCAGATGTGTATCAGATGTGTGCCAGATGTGTATCAGATGTGTGCCAGATATGTGCCAGATGTGTATCAGATGTGTGCCAGATGTGTATCAGATGTGTGCCAGATGTGTGCTAGATGTGTATCAGATGTGTGCCAGATATGTGCCAGATATGTGCCAGATGTGTACCAGATGTGTGCTAGATGTGTATCAGATGTGTACCAGATGTATGCCAGATGTGTATTACATGTGGGCCGGATCTGGGCCGACACTATGTTGCTGTCTGGGGTGTTCCTCCTGTAACAGAGTTGAACTTTTGACCATGATGAGGCCGATATGAATGAAATACTGATGATGATGATTATGATGAAGACATAAAGTGTCACTTAAAAATGATGTCAAGAAGATAAAAGCATTATTTTTAAAGGGAAAATGTTACTTCACAACAGACAAATACTGAATAAAAAAAGACATTTAAGAAAAATATATACTGTAGACAGTGAAAGCATGAAATTTTAAAATCAATTAAAGAAAAATGTTGGTACAATTTGAACACAATTCACCATTTTACAGTTTATTGTAATGATATTCCAGCGAATGAAAACATTATTTTTAAGGCAAGACTACTAGATATCGCCATTTCCCCATTTGATTAATCACAGTATATTAAGACATTAAATTTGGTAATCTACAGATGCAAATGGATAAAGTGCAACCAAATATTTAAATGTGTATTTTAGATGTTTTCTTTCCTCTTGTCTAATGTTATAGAAGCAAAATAGACCTTAAAACTGAGATGTGCATGAAAAAAACATTGGTTTTGTCTTGCCTTAAAACAACTAAACAGAATTAAATCTATCAAAGTTGAGTAAGTCACACACACAAATGACACTTCCCTGAGAGTCACTGTGGGTTGAGAAAGATTTGATGTTGGGTTTGTGCGAGTTTGTTTGCATTGTGAGCTTGGATGATGTGAAATGTGTGTTTTCAGGCGATGCGCACGCAGACAGAGATGGAGCTTCGTCTGTTTAAAGAGAACGAGTTCGCCTATCAAAACATGAGGGAAGCTGTTCTCTCAAGCAAACCCCTGATGAGCATCGCTGGAGAACAAGTGCAAATCAAAGCCACTTCATAAACCTAAACTAAGCACGAATCTGCACTCTAATAAAGGCATTTTCAACATATCACATGGTGCAGTTTTTATTCAATCTAGTCCCGAAAATCACCTACATTTGCCATTCCAAACAAACACTGCAAAAAATGCTTTACTTGGTGTTTTTGTCTTGTTTCCAGTCAAAATATCAAAAAATTATTAAATCAAGATGCTTTTACCAAAGTTGTAAAATACCATACGATATTATGTCTTTTTTTCTGGGGAAATCAAAATTAAGTGAGTTTTTGCTTAAAACAAGCAAAAGTATCTGCCAATGAGGTAAGAAAAATAACCTTGTTTCTGTTTGAATTACTATTATTTTTCTTACCCCACTGGCAGATAATATTGTTGTTTTTTAAGCAACAAATCACTTCATTTTGATTTATTTCCCCAGAAAACAAGACATAATATCTAATGGCATTTTACTCATCTAGTAAATCCATCTTGATTTATTACATTTTTGATATTTGGACTGGAAAGAAGACAAAAATACTAAGTAAGAAAAGGCGTTTTTGCAGTGCTCTATTGAGCCGATCAGGAGATTCGCTTGCTGATCCTCTTGTACACGATTCCACCGAAGCTGAGAGTCTGAAAGCACACGACACAGATTTCATAAAAGCGTCAGTATGAGGATGATGATAATCAGTGTTGTGTGTGACTCATTACAAGTAACTTGAGTTATGTAATCAGATTACTTTTTCAAGTAACTAGTAACGTAACGCATTACTTTTTCAAATAAATAATGCTAGTTATTTTGAATGACAGCTCTTTTGTCTACATGTTGAGAGAAATAAAGTGAGGTGTGTGTGTGTGTGTGTGTGTGTGTGTGTGTGTGTCTGTGTGTGTGTGTGTGTCTGTGTGTGTGTGTGTGTGTGTGTGTGTGTGTGTGTGTGTGTGTGTGTGTGTGTGTGTGTGTGTGTGTGTGCGCGCACGCTGTGTAAACGTGATGGTTATTTTAGTTCAAGACTAAATGTGAGCAGGCATTTACTCATCTCACTTGCACAAAAACATTCAGTATTCCTCAAAATGAATAAAAACAGTAAAATGCAATCACAGAATTTTAAGCAATCTTTTATAATTTACTATATTAAATTACACAAATATACTTTATGTATTTAATCTTACTTTATTAACCCATGTCTTTGCTGCTGACCTTCAATTATCTAATTCAACCATACTAATAAGGGAAAATTAGTTTAGATTAGATTTGGAAATAAGAGTGTTGGACTTCCTTCTCCTGTATCCTATTGTTCTTTATTCCAGAATGGGAAAGGTTAGTTTGAGCGGCGCCCTCTACTGTGCACTACTGTACTCTACCACTACTGTACTCTACCTCTACTGTACTCTACCTCTACTGTACTCTACTGTACTCTACCTCTACTGTACTCTACCTCTACTCTACCTCTACTGTACTCTACCACTACTGTACTCTACCTCTACTGTACTCTACCTCTACTGTACTCTACCACTGCTGTACACTACTGTACTCTACCTCTACTGTACTCTACCTCTACTCTACCTCTACTGTACTCTACCACTACTGTGCACTACTGTACTCTACCACTACTGTACTCTACCTCTACTGTACTCTACCTCTACTGTACTCTACCTCTACTGTACTCTACCACTACTTTGCACTACTGTACTCTACCCCTACTGTACTCTACATCTACTGTACTCTACCACTACTGTGCACTACTGTACTCTACCCCTACTGTACTCTACCTCTACTGTACTCTACCTCTACTGTACTCTACTGCACTCTACCTCTACTGTACTCTACCTCTACTGTACTCTACCTCTACTGTACTCTACCTCTCCCTACTGTGCTCTACCTCTACTGTACTCTACCTCTACTGTACTCTACCTCTACTGTACTCTATCTCTCCCTACTGTGCTCTACCTCTACTGTACTCTACCTCTACTGTACTCTACCTCTACTGTACTCTACCTCTACTGTACTCTACTGCACTCTACCTCTACTGTACTCTACCTCTACTGTACTCTACCTCTACTGTACTCTACCTCTCCCTACTGTGCTCTACCTCTACTGTACTCTACCTCTACTGTACTCTACCTCTACTGTACTCTATCTCTCCCTACTGTGCTCTACCTCTACTGTACTCTACCTCTATTGTACTCTACCTCTACTGTACTCTACTGCACTCTACCTCTACTGTACTCTACCTCTACTGTACACTACTGTACTCTACCTCTACTGTACACTACTGTACTCTACCTCTACTGTACTCTACCTCTACTGTACTCTACCACTACTGTACTCTACCACTACTGTACTCTACCTCTACTGTACTCTACCACTACTGTACTCTACCACTACTGTACTCTACCTCTACTGTACTCTACCTCTACTGTACTCTACTGTACTCTACCACTGCTGTACACTACTGTACTCTACCTCTACTGTACTCTACCACTACTGTGCACTACTGTACTCTACCCCTACTGTACTCTACCTCTACTGTACTCTATCTCTACTGTACTCTACTGCACTCTACCTCTACTGTACTCTACGTCTACTGTACTCTACCACTACTGTACTCTACCTCTACTGTACTCTACCACTACTGTACTCTACCACTACTGTACTCTACCTCTACTGTACTCTACCTCTACTGTACTCTACTGTACTCTACCACTACTGTGCAATACTGTACTCTACCACTACTGTACTCTACCTCTACTGTACTCTACCTCTACTGTACTCTACCACTACTTTGCACTACTGTACTCTACCCCTACTGTACTCTACATCTACTGTACTCTACCACTACTGTGCACTACTGTACTCTACCCCTACTGTACTCTACCTCTACTGTACTCTACCTCTACTGTACTCTACTGCACTCTACCTCTACTGTACTCTACCTCTACTGTACTCTACCTCTACTGTACTCTACTGCACTCTACCTCTACTGTACTCTACCTCTACTGTACACTACTGTACTCTACCTCTACTGTACACTACTGTACTCTACATCTACTGTACTCTACCACTACTGTGCACTACTGTACTCTACCCCTACTGTACTCTACCTCTACTGTACTCTACTGCACTCTACCTCTACTGTACTCTACCTCTACTGTACTCTACCTCTAATGTACTCTAACTCTACTGTACTCTACTGCACTCTACCTCTACTGTACTCTACCTCTACTGTACACTACTGTACTCTACCTCTACTGTACACTACTGTACTCTACCTCTACTGTACTCTACCACTACTGTGCACTACTGTACTCTACCCCTACTGTACTCTACCTCTACTGTACTCTACCTCTACTGTACACTACCTCTACTGTACTCTACGTCTACTGTACACTACTGTACTCTACCTCTACTGTACACTACTGTACTCTACTTCTGCTGTACTCTACTGTACTGTACTCTACCTCTACTGTACTCTACCTCTACTGTACACTACTGTACTCTACCTCTACTGTACTCTAACTCTACTGTACTCTAACTCTACTGTACTCTACTGCACTCTACCTCTACTGTACACTACTGTACTCTACCTCTACTGTACACTACTGTACTCTACCTCTACTGTGCACTAC
Organism: Gila orcuttii; assembly: GCA_026230005.1. Lineage (NCBI taxonomy): Eukaryota > Metazoa > Chordata > Actinopteri > Cypriniformes > Leuciscidae > Gila > Gila orcuttii. Next base: position 62,350,813 of record JAPDVR010000004.1, on the reverse strand, counting down.
TGTACTCTACCTCTACTGTACTCTACCTCTACTGTACTCTACTGCACTCTACCACTACTGTACTCTACCTCTACTTACACTACTGTACTCTACTTCTACTGTACTCTACTGTACTGTACTCTACCTCTACTGTACTGTACCTCTGCTGTACTCTACCTCTACTGTACTCTACCTCTGCTGTACTCTACCTCTACTGTACTCTACCTCTACTGTACTCTACCTCTACTGTACTCTACCTCTACTAAACTCTCTCTACTGTCCTCTACCTCTACTGTACTCTCCTGTACTCTACCTCTACTGTACCCTACTGTACTCTACATCTACTGTACTCTACCTCTCTCTACTGTACGCTACATCTACTGTAATCTACCTCTCTCTACTGTACGCTACCTCTACTGTACGCTACCTCTCTCTACTGTACGCTACCTCTCTCTACTGTACTCTACCTCTACTGTACACTACCTCTACTGTACTCTACCTCTACTGTATTCTACTGTACTCTACATCTACTGTATTCTACTGTACTCTACCTCTACTGTACTCTACTGTGCTCTACCTCTACTGTACTCTACCTCTCTCTACTGTACTCTACCTCTACTGTACTCTACCTCTACTGTACTCTACCTCTCTCTACTGTACTCTACCTCTCCCTGCTGTGATCTACCTCTACTGTACTCTACCTCTCCCTACTGTACTCTACCTCTCTCTACTGTACTCTACCTCTACTGTACTCTACCTCTCTCTACTGTACTCTACCTCTCCCTACTGTACTCTACCTCTCTCTACTGTACTCTACCTCTCTCTACTGTAGTCTACCTCTACTGTACTCTGCTGTACTCTACCTCTCTATTGTACTCTACCTCTACTGTACTTTACTTCTACTGTACTCTACCTCTACTGTACTCTACTGTACTCTACCTCTACTGTACTCTACCTCTACTGTACTCTACCTCTACTGTACTCTACCTCTCCCTACTGTACTCTACCTCTCTCTACTGTACTCTACCTCTACTGTACTCTACATCTACTGTACTCTACCTCTACTGTACTCTACCTCTCTCTACTGTACGCTACCTCTACTGTACTCTACCTCTCTCTACTGTACGCTACCTCTACTGTACGCTACCTCTCTCTACTGTACTCTACCTCTACTGTATTCTACTCTACCTCTACTGTACTCTACTGTGCTCTACCTCTACTGTACTCTACCTCTACTGTACTCTACCTCTCTCTACTGTACTCCACCTCTACTGTACTCTACCTCTCTCTACTGTACTCTACCTCTACTGTACTCTACCTCTCTCTACTGTACTCTACTGTACTCTACCTCTACTGTACACTACTGTGCTCTACCTCTACTGTACTCTACCTCTACTGTACCCTACTGTCCTCTACCTCTACTGTACTCTACCTCTACTGTACTCTACTGTCCTCTACCTCTACTGCACTCTCTGTACTCTACCTCTACTGTACTCTACCTCTACTGTACTCTACTTTACTCTACCTCTACTGTACTCTACCTCTCCCTACTGTACTCTATCTCTACTGTACTCCACCTCTCTCTACTGCAGTCTACCTCTACTGTACTCTACCTCTCTACTGTACTCTACCTCTACTGTATTCTACTTTACTCTGCCTTTACTGTACTCTACCTCTACTGCACTCTACCTCTACTGTACTCTACCTCTACTGTATTCTACTGTACTCTGCCTCTACTGTACTCTACCTCTACTGTACTCTACCTCTACTGTACTCTACCTGTACTGTACTCTACCTCTCTCTACTGTACGCTACCTCTACTGTACTCTACCTCTTTTTACTGTACGCTACCTCTACTGTACGCTACCTCTCTCTACTGTACTCTACCTCTACTGTATTCTACTGTACTCTACCTCTACTGTACTCTACTGTGCTCTACCTCTACTGTACTCTACCTATCTCTACTGTACTCCATCTCTACTGTACTCTACCTCTCTCTAATGTACTCTACCTCTACTGTACTCCACTGTACTCTACCTCTACTGTACTCTACCTCTACTGTACTCTACCTCTCTCTACTGTACTCTACCTCTACTGTACTCTACTGTCCTCTACCTCTACTGCACTCTCTGTACTCTACCTCTACTGTACTCTACCTCTACTCTACTGTACTCTACCTCTACTGTACTCTACTGTACTCTACCTCTACTGTACTCTACTGTACTCTACCTCTACTGTACTCTACTGTACTCTACCTCTACTGTACTCTACTGTACTCTACCTCTACTGTACTCTACTGTCCTCTACCTCTACTGCACTCTCTGTACTCTACCTCTACTGTACTCTACCTCTACTCTACTGTACTCTACCTCTACTGTACTCTACTGTACTCTACCTCTACTGTACTCTACCTCTACTGTACTCTACTGTACTCTACCTCTACTGTACTCTATCTCTCCCTACTGTACTCTACCTCTCCCTACTGTACTTTACCTCTACTGTACTCTACCTCTACTCTACTGTACAGGAGTAAATATGCATTTCCTTCAGTCTGAGGATTATTCATTTCACTTTTGGTGTGAAAGGGCCTTAACATTTGCCAAAAATATAACTTTTTTTGATGTTATTAAAAAAACAAACAAGCAAGCCCAGCCCAGGTGAGAAAAAGTAACACAAAAGTAATGTGACGCATTGTTTTTCATAAAAAGTAACTAAGTATAGCAATTAGTTACTTTTTTAGGGAGTAACGCAATATTGTAATACATTACTTTTAAAAGTAACTTTCCTCAACACTGATGATGATGATGATGATGAGTCTCCACTTACGTTACTGATAGTGTCTCCGTCTAGCTCAGTCACAGACTCGATCCCCTTCACGAACACCGTCAGCTTATTCCCATCCATGTGAACCACCGTCTGACACACACACACACACACACACACACATCAGCAGATCTGTAACATCTCATCAATCGCACAAAACCTGACACCCATTTCAAAAAAATTATGATTTCATCTACTCAAATAATCAATCTACTCGTTTCAACCCAAAGATAATCAATCTACTCAATTAATCAATCTACTCATATTTCACTCCAAAAATATTAATCAATATATTTGTTGATCAATGTACTCATATTACGCTCCAAAAATATCAATCTACTCATATTTTGCTCCGAAAATATGAATCAATATACTCAATTAATCAACCTACTCATATTCCACCCCAAAAATATGAATCAATCTACTCAATTAATCAACCTACTCATATTCCACCCCAAAAATATGAATCAATCTACTCATATTTCACCCCCAAAAAATTTTAATCAATCTACTCATATTTCACTCCAAAATATTAATCAACTTACTCATATTTCACTCTTAAAATATTAATCAATCTACTTATATTTTGGTCCAAAAATATGAATCAATCAACTCATATTTCGCTCCAAAAATATTAATCTACTCGAATAATCAATCTACTCATATTTCACTCCAAAAATATAAATCAATCCATTCAATTAATCAATCTACTCATATTGCACTGCAAACATATAAATAAATCTTCTCTATTTATTTATCTATTCACATTTTGGTCCAAAATATAATAATAATAATAATTTCTATTAATAATATTCTTTTATTCCGCAATGATGCATTAAACATTTCACAGACAAGGCTTAAGGAGTCCCAGGCTTATGTTTGAGCTGTAAATTATGTCATTGTTTTGTCTCAAAATGCACACTAGTAATGTTTTGTTTTTTTCTAAGGCACATTTATAAAAGCTTAAATGTCCTAATTGAACCGAGGCCTAATCCTGGCTTAATCTAAACCCTGTCTGTGAAACCAGGCTTGATGTTTCAGTCCCACTTTATATTAAGTGGCTTTAACTAACATGTACTTACATTGAAATTAATAATTTGGTACAATTGACTTATTGTGTACATGCATGTTTTTACATTGTACTTATATTTTGAAAATACCTGCATGTGTAATTAATGTATGTCGACTCGTCCCTGACACCGCAGCTGTGCCTAACCTGAGCCGTATCACTCCTATACAGCAGCACAAGGGCTTTACAATACAACATCAACACAATAAGTACATTCTTTTTCGATGTAAGTACTTAAAGCCACTTCATATAAAGTGGGAATGTTTCTTTTTCTTTGGATCTGCTGATTTCCTTGACTGACTTTATCCTTCTCTCCAGTGAAGGTCTGGAGCTCACACTCTTCTCCCACAGTGAACGAGAACAGGATCACTTTCGTCCCCGCCGTCACCGTCACCTTGAAGTCGTTCCCGTCCTGATGGATCTCGGAGATGCTCTTCACATCTCTCCCTCTCTGGATCTCGTCCTCCGGCAGTCCTGCAACAGCAGACTCACACACATCAGTGTCGAGCGCACGACTGACAGCGATCATCTTCTGTTCTCATGACAGTCTCACCGATGGCCTTCATGAAAGCCTCAAAGTTCTCGTGTGACTCCAGCTGATATTTCCCACTGAACGCCATCAGAAGCTGCACACATTTACATTACATTACATTGCATTTACATTACATTACATTTACATTTAATAATTTAGCAGATGCTTTTAACCAAAGCGACTTAAAAATGAGAGCAATAGAAGCAGTGAAACTAACAGTAGGACGACAATATGCAAGTGCTGTGACTCTTCCCAGTTTACTCTAACTCATTTCTTTTTATATATATATATAGAAATAGAAGAGAAGAGAAAACAAAGACAGACATCAGGAACTCTCAGAAATAATATTTCATGGGATCGTTCGTAAAACACTAGAACATATTTTCTTTAGCTGGTCTGTCTCGTGTGAGGACGAGGAAGCTTTAATTATTTAATTTTTACGTTTGAACTTTTATTCCAGTCATCAGCAAAACATGTACAGTCAAACCAATAATTATTCAGACACCAGATATCATTTTTGATGTTTTTTACTAGTGTGTGCAGGACACTAGGCTATAGTTCATTTATGTAAGTGAGGAGAGCAAAATAAAGTAAACTGTGAGATATTATACCCAAATATTCTTCATACAGTGACTACCAGTAAAATTTATAAATATTTGGGAGCAAAAATGATTGGGACACTTTGAGCTGATCATGTTTTGCTGAAGTGTTTTTTCTTTAATAACTAATGCACCTTTTTACACCACAGACTGAACAACATGAAGCATTGCTTGGTGATTGGTTGAGCTAAACTGGTATTATCTAATTGTCAGAGGCGGACAGAGTACACAGCTTCGTTACTTGAGTAAAAGTACAGATACCCCTTGCTAAATTTTACTCAAGTACAAGTAAAAGTACTACAGTCAGATGTCTACTTAAGTAAAAGTACTGAAGTACTTGTTTTTAAAAGTACTTGAGTATCAAGAGTACAAGAGTAAATTTTCTAAATATTGCATTACTACTGCCACAGTGTCGTGTCAAGTCATCTTCATTTATATAGCGCTTTTAACAATGTAGATTGTTTCAAAGCGGCTTTTCAGAGATAAACATATAATTTAAGGTAACAGAGATTGGTTTGGTTTTATAGCGGTTCTTGAATAATGTTATTTTCCAGCTAAAGTTAGTTTAGATTGATTCACTTCCGTCGAAATGATCATTTTTTATTAAATTAGGGGCCGCTAAGACGACACCGTTCTCTCTAAACAGACTTTAAACTGAACCTGTGATAAACGCTGATGGCGTTCACATGCGCATTAAGAATTGATTCTATAGTTATGTGTGTTCGAATATATGTGTGCAGGTTTGTAATTCCCTACAAACCATGCCTAAACAAACTACTTGTCTTTGCCTATAAATTTGATACAGAATTTTATTTTATCACTTCGGGGTAGGTACGCGAACCGTGCTTACATTTATGTACAGAAACGTCCTACATGGAGTTATGAAAAATGTTAATGTTAATACCTTTGATAATCTAAAAGGAATTGAAAGTTAATTCAACTCATTTTCATCTTTTTACCATGTTGCTTTATTTAACATTTCTCACTTGCCCACAAGGCAATGCACAATGGCAACGCTCTGACAAACCTCTGCTAGAGTTTTAATGGATTTTTTGCACCCATATTTGAACCCACATAAATCTGACCATGGAGTTTACTTTGGCGTCAGTTCAGAGCTGAAGGTGAAGGTGATTGCTGATAGGCTGTCCCAATCAGTGGCTTCTGCACAATCCAATCACGATTGAGAGGGAAACAACAAATTGAGGGTTTCCGAGATTTTTTTTTCCTTTTTTTTTTTTTTTTAGAAGTAACGGGCACTCACGGTTATGGATAGAAATGTAGTGGAGTAAAGAGTACAATATTTGCCTCTCAAATGTACTTGAGTAAAGTCATGAGTAATCCCCAAAAATGATACTCGAGTAAAGTAGCCTACAGATCCTTCAAAACTGTACTCAAGTAAATATACTCCGTTACTGTCCGGCTCTGCTAATTGTGTAGTTAAATTTAACAGCTGACAGATATTCAACATAATTCATGTGTGAGAGTCTAACAGAAGGACGGACAAAACCAGTGAAATAACGGATATTCTTGTCATATTTTATTACCATTTTCTAAACTATAGTGAACAAACTGATAATGTGAGAAATGTTGAAGGAGTCTGAATAAATGTTGGTTTGACTGTATATTTCAACTTCAGCACAAATATGAAATCTTTTTATGACATCTGGGTTTTTATCAGGCTTACATACAAGAACATTTCACTAACATTCCCCTTAATTTATGAAAATATTATTTCTGAATGTTCAAACGTTTAAAAAAAAGTTCTTATCGTTATATGACCATTAAAGGAACATTCCACTGTATTATTCTTCAAACATTATGTAACGCTATTTTGAATGTTTCTCTGAATGTTCTGGAATAGTAATATTTAAAACTGTTAGACTTACCGTGAATATTTCCTCCGATCGGCTCGAGGAGATCCGCAGAAATGCTGTTCTGGATCATCTTACATCAGGCTTTAAACCTATCAATGCACAATATGATTATATAAAGACAGATTATGATTAAGCTTCAGTGTGGAATAAATGTCCAAAGGTTACTCTGAAATAAAGACATTCACACAACTTTGATTAAAGGCTGTGAACTTTTGATTAAGCAGCTCTAAGCGTTTCAGACAACAATGATCTCCAATAAATAAAACCCAGAATACATATTATAAACATTGCAGTTTTACAGAGTCTGATTCATAACTATTATCAATCACTGCACTGTTTTGATATTTTTGTACATTACTTTCACAAGTAGTTTTTGACTTGTTTAAATTCAGTTGAAAAGAATATACATCAATATGCATTAAATTAACTACAGTATATATATATATTCCTGACCAATAACAGTGTGTTCATTTAAATTATTGATTGATTGATTGATTGATTGATTGATTAATTGATTGTGAAGACTCTTACAAATAAAGGTTTCAGAAGGGTTTTTTCTTGCAGTGATGCCACAGAAAAACCATTTGTTTCCTCAAAGAACCTTTCAGTGATCAGTTCGTAAAAGAACCATTTTTTCTTAGTATGAAGAACATTTTAATATTCTATGCAATGGGAAGTTTCCATGGATTTAAAAGGATCTTCATAAAACCACCAATGCCAATAATGACCTTTGAAAAAAGTAGTCAAGGTTTATGTC
>JAPDVR010000004.1:62323180-62333180 GCA_026230005.1 Gila orcuttii | reverse complement strand
AAAATGCCTTAAAATATCTTGAATGTAACTCGACACTCTTGCCTCATTTAGTATCCGCGGTTCTATGAATATGCAAATGAGCCCCGCCTCCACTCACTCACTCACTCACTCAGAGATCCACTGGTTGACGATCACACGTTGATCTGATTGGTTACAAGGTAGTTTGTGACGTCAGAAACACCAGCGATTTCAAAGCGTGTTTTTGAGACTGTCTTTGGTTCACTGCAGTTTTAAGGAGAAAATACTCAGCAATGCTGTCGACTTATGAATTTACACATGGTTTGTCTTAAAGCATATTAAAAACACCACATATACAAACATATAAACGACTTTAAAAGATGGATTTTCACCACAGGGGGACTTTAACTCTTATAAAATATCTGTTTTCGTGTAGCAAACGTTTGGCTGAATGATTGATGATTATGGTCTGTTCAGCTGGATGCATCATGAAACTGATGGGAATCCCTCTCCGGCTCGTTGCCATGGTGAACGCCAATGACATCGTCCACCGGGCCGTCGAGAGCGGCGATCTCTCCATGTCAGACGCCGTCACGCAAACTCTGGCTCCAGCCATCGACATCCAGGTTTATTTACGCTCGTGTGTGTGTGTGTTAGCGCTGCGCGATTAATCGCAGTGAAACCGTACACGATTTGGCAAAGGCTGATCGTAATAAAAAACGCTGCTCCATCTGAACACCAGAGGGCATCTCTCACACACACACACACTCACACACACACACACACACTCACACACACTCACACTCACACACACTCACACACACACACACACACTCACACACACTCACACACTCACACTCACTCACACACTCACACACACACTCACACACACACACACACACACTCACACACACACACACACACACTCACACACGCACACTCCACATATCCCTCTGAACACCAGAGGGCATCTCTCACACACACACACTCACACACACTTACACACACACACTCACACACACTCACACACTCACACACACACTCACACACACACACACACACACTCACACACACACACACACACACACTCACACACGCACACTCCACATATCCCTCTGAACACCAGAGGGCATCTCTCACACACACACACTCACACACACTTACACACACACACTCACACACACTCACACACTCACACACACACACACACACACACACACACACACACACACACACACACACTCACACTCACACACACACTCCACATATCCCTCTGAACACCAGAGGGCATCTCTCACACACACACACACACACACACACTCACACACACACACACACACACACACTCACACACTCACACACACACACACTCCAGATCTGATGAAGGACCTGCGCCTGGGTTTTTTTTGTTTGTTTTTTTTTCTTCTTTTTTCTTTATAAATACTTTGGTTTCCCTCAGTTGGGTTAACATATGCTTTACTTCTGTAACCCCATTCTGTGGAAATAACCCCCTAAGCATGTTCCTGGTCACGTCTGTGCCAGTGTGAACAGCTGTGTGTGTTCCCAGGACCCGTATAACCTGGAGCGTGTGTTCTGGCTGCTGTCTGGGAGAGATGGTGTGATGGTGAAGAGTTTGATGGAGGAGTTTCAGGAGACGCACAAACTCAGTCTCCCAGCGGCGCTCCATCAGCAGGTGAACATCTCTCAGAATAACCCAACCGTCATCACATATGAGACCAGTTCAGATTCTGCTGTAAACCCAGCTCACAAAAATATTATAAGAATGTTTTGCTAACATCCCCATAAAGTTATAACACTATTTCTGTATGTTCAAAACATGTAAAAAAAAAAAAAAAAAAAATCTTGGTTATGTGAACATTAAGGAAACATTGTATCATTCTTCAAACATTATGGAATGTTACTTTTGAATGTTCTCTGAACGTTCTGAAACTAGCAGTTACATTTAAAAAACCTTTGATGAACTTCCAACTGAAACATTTCAGAAATAAATCGCTCCATGAATGGTGTATGAATGTTTTTGTGCTAACGTTCTGAGAACACCAGATAATTTTGAACAAATGTTTTATTAACGTTACAGGAAGAACTATTGTTCATAACTTTGTAATGTAAAAAGACAATAGTGTCGTTATTGTGATCAAATCAGTTCAAGCTTTGTTTCTCGATGCACAGCGTTTCCAGCAGAGAATCCTGATGTTAGTGTTGATCATATCTCAGTCAGAGCTGATTATAACATGCTCACTGTTGTTGATGTCGTAGTTGTGTGAAGTGTTGTCGTCGGGGTCAGTGTGTGACGACGGGATCCTGGAGACCATGAGGAGATGCTGGCGGGACAATGACTATCTCATCTGTCCTCATACGGCTGTGGGCGTGTGGAGACACTATCACTGTCCCATCAGCCCGGGAGCACACAGGTCACACACTCACTCACACTCACACACACACACACACACACACACACACACACTCCTCATACAGCTGTGGGCGTGTGGCGACACTATCACTGTCCCATCAGCCCGGGAGCACACAGGTCACACACTCACACTCACTCACACTCACACTCACACACACACACACACACACACACACACACACACACACACACACACACACACACACACTCCTCATACAGCTGTGGGCGTGTGGAGACACTATCACTGTCCCATCAGCCCGGGAGCACACTGGTCACACACACACTCACTCACACTCACACACACACACACACACACACACACACACACTCCTCATACAGCTGTGGGCGTGTGGCGACACTATCACTGTCCCATCAGCCCGGGAGCACACAGGTCACACACTCACACTCACTCACACTCACACACACACACACACACACACACACACACACTCCTCATACAGCTGTGGGCGTGTGGAGACACTATCACTGTCCCATCAGCCCGGGAGCACACAGGTCACACTCTCACACTCACTTACTCACACTCACTCACACACACACACACACACACACACTCCTCATACGGCTGTGGGCGTGTGGCGACACTATCACTGTCCCATCAGCCCGGGAGCACACAGGTCACACACTCACACTCACTCACACTCACACACACACACACACACACACACACACACACACACACACACTCCTCATACAGCTGTGGGCGTGTGGAGACACTATCACTGTCCCATCAGCCCGGGAGCACACACTCACACACACACACACACACACACACACTCCTCATACAGCTGTGGGCGTGTGGCGACACTATCACTGTCCCATCAGCCCGGGAGCACACAGGTCACACACTCACACTCACTCACACTCACACACACACACACACACACACACACACTCCTCATACAGCTGTGGGCGTGTGGAGACACTATCACTGTCCCATCAGCCCGGGAGCACACAGGTCACACACTCTCACACACACTCACACTCACTCACACTCACACACACACACACACACACACACACACTCCTCATACAGCTGTGGGCGTGTGGAGACACTATCACTGTCCCATCAGCCCGGGAGCACACAGGTCACACACTCTCACACACACTCACACTCACTCACACTCACACACACACACACACACACACACACACACTCCTCATACAGCTGTGGGCGTGTGGAGACACTATCACTGTCCCATCAGCCCGGGAGCACACAGGTCTCACACTCACACACAGGTCTCACACTCACACACACACTCCTCATACACACACACACACACACACATTTACATTTTATATTTACATTTATTCATTTAGCAGACGCTTTTATCCAAAGCGACTTACAAATGAGAACAATAGAAGCAGTTTAAACTAACAGTAGGACAACAATACGTAAGTGCTATAACCCCTCTCAGTTTAACTTAAGTGCAGTGTTTTTTTTTTTTTTTTTTTTTTTTTTAAGAATAGAAGAGAAGAGAAAGTGTTAATACTACTGAATCAAGTGCTGCCGAAAAAGATAAGTCTTCAGCAGTTTCTTGAAAGTGTCTACTGACTCAGAAGCTCTGGTTGAGTTAGGCAGATCATTCCACCAACAGGGAACAGTCATGGTAAAGGTCCGAGAAAGAGATTTTGTGCCTCTTTGAGATGGTACCACAAGACGACATTCGCTAGCAGAGCGCAAGTTTCTGGATGGCACATAAGTCTGAAGTAATGAGTTTAGGTAAGAGGGAGCAGTGCCAGTGGTTGTTCTGTAGGCAAACGTCAGTGCCTTGAATTTAATGCGAGCGGCAACTGGCAACCAGTGCAATTTTGTGAGGAGAGGAGTGACGTGTGCTCTCTTTGGCTCATTAAAGACCACTCTGGCTGCAGCATTCTGGATCACTTGTAGAGGTTTGACAGAGCAAGCTGGAAGACCAGCCAGGAGAGCATTACAATAGTCCAGTCTGGATAAAACAAGTGCTTGGACAAGGAGTTGTGTAGCATGCTCTGTAAGGAAGGGCCTGATCCTCCTAATGTTGTGCAAGGCAAATCTGCAGGACCGGGCAGTTCTAGCACTGTGGTCTGTGAATTTCAACTGATCATCAATTAAAACCCCAAGGTTCCTAGCTGACCTTGATGGAGTTATGGATGACGAGCCTAGCTGAATGGAGAAGTTGTGATGAAGTGTTGGGTTGGCCGGGACCACAAGTAGCTCTGTCTTCGCAAGGTTTAGTTGAAGGTGGTGGTCCTTCATCCAGCCAGAAATGTCTGTCAGGCAGGCTGAGATACGAGCAGCGACCGTCGGATCGTCAGGCTGGAATGAGAGGTAGAGTTGTGTGTCATCAGGGTAGCAATGAAAGGAAAAGCCATGTTTCTGAATCACAGATCCTAGTGATGTCATGTAGATGGAGAAGAGGAGTGGTCCAAGCACTGAGCCCTGAGGCACCCCAGTAGCTAGATGTTGGGTCTTAGATGCCACACCTCTCCAGGACACCCTAAAGGACCTACCTGAGAGGTAAGACTCGAACCATTGGAGCGCAGTTCCCGAGATGCCCTTCATCTTTAGGATTGACAGGAGGATCTGGTGGTTAACTGTGTCAAAAGCAGCAGACAGATCCAGCAGGATGAGGACTGAGGATTTGGAAGCTGCTCTTGCCAGTCTCAGAGCTTCAATTACTGAGAGCAGGGCAGTCTCGGTTGAGTGTCCGCTTTTGAAACCAGACTGATTGTCGTCCAAGAGGTTGTTCTGTGTAAGAAAGGAGGAGATCTGGTTGAAAACAACTCGTTCAAGTGTTTTCGCGACAAATGGAAGAAGAGATACCGGTCTGTAACTTGTTAGATGTGCTGGATTTAGATTGGGTTTCTTAAGCAGTGGGGTTACTCGAGCCTGCTTAAAAGCTGTGGGAAAGGTACCAGTGTGAAGAGAGGTGTTTATGATGTGCGTGAGTGTGGGTACAACTGAGGAAGAAATGGCTTGAAGTAGATTAGTGGGGATAGGATCAAGCGGACAGGTAGTAGGGTGATTGGAAAGGAGGAGTTTAGAGACTTCCGCCTCTGAAAGTAGAGAGAAGGAGGGTAGAATGTGTGCGTTTGTTGGTAAAATGTGTGTGTCAGTTTGTGGATTGGTAAATTGGCCGCTGATGGTGGTTGTTTTTTCTATGAAGAATGTGGCAAAATCATCAGCTGTTAGGGTTGATGAAGGAGGAGGAGGAGGAGGAGGGTTAAGAAGAGAGGAGAAGGTTTTGAAAAGCATGCGAGAGTCAGAATAATTGAAAATTTTGTTGTGATAGTAAGCCATTTTAGCAGTAGAGATATTAGCAGAGAAGGAAAAGAGGAGGGATTGATAAAGACCCAGGTCTGTCGGATCTTTCGATTTGCGCCACTTCCTCTCTGCACCCCTAAGTTTAGTACGATGTTCGCGAAGAATATCAGATAACCAGGGGGCAGAGGGTGAGGCGCGGGCTGGTCGGGAGGAAAGGGGACAGAAGTTTTCCAAGCAGGATGTTAAAGTGGAGAAAAGAGTATCAGTTGCACTGTTAGTATCTAGTGTTGAGAGCTGATCAGGTGGAGGAAGTGTGGATGAGACCAAAGAGGATAGGTGAGAGGGAGAAAGTGAGCGTAGGTTCTGTCGAAAGGTGACCTGTGGAGGAGTGTGTGTTGTGTTCTGAGGCAGGTTGAGGTTGAGAGTGAGGAGGAAGTGATCTGAGGTGTGCAGTGGAGTGACCAGTGTATTATCCGTAGAGCAGTAGCGCGTGTAGATAAGGTCCAATTGGTTACCTGATTTGTGAGTAGCCACAGTAGATACTCACACACTCCTCATACGGCTGTGGGCGTGTGGAGACACTATCACTGTCCCATCAGCCCGGGAGCACACAGGTCACACACTCTCTCTCACACACACACACACACACACACACACACACACTCCTCATACAGCTGTGGGCGTGTGGAGACACTATCACTGTCCCATCAGCCCGGGAGCACACAGGTCACACACTCACACTCACTCACACACACACACACACACACACACACACACACACACACACACACACACACACACACTCCTCATACACACACACTCCTCATACACACACACACGCACTCCTCATATACACACACACACACACACTCCTCATACACACACACACACACACTCCTCATACACACACACACACACTCCTCATACACACACACACGCACTCCTCATACACACACACACGCACTCCTCATACACACACACACACACACTCCTCATACACACACACACACACTCCACATACACACACACACTCACACTCCTCATACACACACACACACACTCCTCATACACACACACTCCTCATACAGCTGTGGGCGTGTGGAGACACTATCACTGTCCCATCAGCCCGGGAGCACACAGGTCACACACTCACTCACACTCACACACACACACACACACACACACACACACTCCTCATACAGCTGTGGGCGTGTGGCGACACTATCACTGTCCCATCAGCCTGGGAGCACACAGGTCACACACTCACACTCACTCACACACACACACACACACACACACACACACACACACACACACACTCCTCATACAGCTGTGGGCGTGTGGAGACACTATCACTGTCCCATCAGCCCGGGAGCACACAGGTCACACTCTCACACTCACTTACTCACACTCACTCACACACACACACACACACACACACACTCCTCATACGGCTGTGGGCGTGTGGCGACACTATCACTGTCCCATCAGCCCGGGAGCACACAGGTCACACACTCACACTCACTCACACTCACACACACACACACACACACACACACACACACACACACACACACACACTCCTCATACAGCTGTGGGCGTGTGGAGACACTATCACTGTCCCATCAGCCCGGGAGCACACAGGTCTCACACTCACACACACACTCCTCATACACACACACACACACACATTTACATTTTATATTTACATTTATTCATTTAGCAGACGCTTTTATCCAAAGCGACTTACAAATGAGAACAATAGAAGCAGTTTAAACTAACAGTAGGACAACAATACGTAAGTGCTATAACCCCTCTCAGTTTAACTTAAGTGCAGTTTTTTTTTTTTTTTTTTTTTTTTTTAAGAATAGAAGAGAAGAGAAAGTGTTAATACTACTGAATCAAGTGCTGCCGAAAAAGATAAGTCTTCAGCAGTTTCTTGAAAGTGTCTACTGACTCAGAAGCTCTGGTTGAGTTAGGCAGATCATTCCACCAACAGGGAACAGTCATGGTAAAGGTCCGAGAAAGAGATTTTGTGCCTCTTTGAGATGGTACCACAAGACGACATTCGCTAGCAGAGCGCAAGTTTCTGGATGGCACATAAGTCTGAAGTAATGAGTTTAGGTAAGAGGGAGCAGTGCCAGTGGTTGTTCTGTAGGCAAACGTCAGTGCCTTGAATTTAATGCGAGCGGCAACTGGCAACCAGTGCAATTTTGTGAGGAGAGGAGTGACGTGTGCTCTCTTTGGCTCATTAAAGACCACTCTGGCTGCGGCATTCTGGATCAATTGTAGAGGTTTGACAGAGCAAGCTGGAAGACCAGCCAGGAGAGCATTACAATAGTCCAGTCTGGATAAAACAAGTGCTTGGACAAGGAGTTGTGTAGCATGCTCTGTAAGGAAGGGCCTGATCCTCCTAATGTTGTGCAAGGCAAATCTGCAGGACCGGGCAGTTCTAGCACTGTGGTCTGTGAATTTCAACTGATCATCAATTACAACCCCAAGGTTCCTAGCTGACCTTGATGGAGTTATGGATGACGAGCCTAGCTGAATGGAGAAGTTGTGATGACGTGTTGGGTTGGCCGGGACCACAAGTAGCTCTGTCTTCGCAAGGTTTAGTTGAAGGTGGTGGTCCTTCATCCAGCCAGAAATGTCTGTCAGGCAGGCTGAGATACGAGCAGCGACCGTCGGATCGTCAGGCTGGAATGAGAGGTAGAGTTGTGTGTCATCAGGGTAGCAATGATAGGAAAAGCCATGTTTCTGAATCACAGATCCTAGTGATGTCATGTAGATGGAGAAGAGGAGTGGTCCAAGCACTGAGCCCTGAGGCACCCCAGTAGGTAGATGTTGGGTCTTAGATGCCACACCTCTCCACGACACCCTAAAGGACCTACCTGAGAGGTAAGACTCGAACCATTGGAGCGCAGTTCCCGAGATGCCCTTCATCTTTAGGATTGACAGGAGGATCTGGTGGTTAACTGTGTCAAAAGCAGCAGACAGATCCAGCAGGATGAGGACTGAGGATTTGGAAGCTGCTCTTGCCAGTCTCAGAGCTTCAATTACTGAGAGCAGGGCAGTCTCGGTTGAGTGTCCGCTTTTGAAACCAGACTGATTTTCGTCCAAGAGGTTGTTCTGTGTAAGAAAGGAGGAGATCTGGTTGAAAACAACTCGTTCAAGTGTTTTCGCGACAAATGGAAGAAGAGATACCGGTCTGTAACTTGTTAGATGTGCTGGATTTAGATTGGGTTTCTTAAGCAGTGGGGTTACTCGAGCCTGCTTAAAAGCTGTGGGAAAGGTACCAGTGTGAAGAGAGGTGTTTATGATGTGCGTGAGTGTGGGTACAACTGAGGAAGAAATGGCTTGAAGTAGATTAGTGGGGATAGGATCAAGCGGACAGGTAGTAGGGTGATTGGAAAGGAGGAGTTTAGAGACTTCCGCCTCTGAAAGTAGAGAGAAGGAGGGTAGAATGTGTGCGTTTGTTGGTAAAATGTGTGTGTCAGTTTGTGGATTGGTAAATTGGCCGCTGATGGTGGTTGTTTTTTCTATGAAGAATGTGGCAAAATCATCAGCTGTTAGGGTTGATGAAGGAGGAGGAGGAGGAGGAGGGTTAAGAAGAGAGGAGAAGGTTTTGAAAAGCATGCGAGAGTCAGAATAATTGAAAATTTTGTTGTGATAGTAAGCCATTTTAGCAGTAGAGATATTAGCAGAGAAGGAAAAGAGGAGGGATTGATAAAGACCCAGGTCTGTCGGATCTTTCGATTTGCGCCACTTCCTCTCTGCACCCCTGAGTTTAGTACGATGTTCGCGAAGAATATCAGATAACCAGGGGGCAGAGGGTGAGGCGCGGGCTGGTCGGGAGGAAAGGGGACAGAAGTTGTCCAAGCAGGATGTTAAAGTGGAGAAAAGAGTATCAGTTGCACTGTTAGTATCTAGTGTTGAGAGCTGATCAGGTGGAGGAAGTGTGGATGAGACCAAAGAGGATAGGTGAGAGGGAGAAAGTGAGCGTAGGTTCCGTCGAAAGGTGACCTGTGGAGGAGTGTGTGTTGTGTTCTGAGGCAGGTTGAGGTTGAGAGTGAGGAGGAAGTGATCTGAGGTGTGCAGTGGAGTGACCAGTGTATTATCCGTAGAGCAGTAGCGCGTGTAGATAAGGTCCAATTGGTTACCTGATTTGTGAGTAGCCACAGTAGATACTCACACACTCCTCATACGGCTGTGGGCGTGTGGAGACACTATCACTGTCCCATCAGCCCGGGAGCACACAGGTCACACACTCTCTCTCACACACACACACACACACACACACACACACACACACACACACACACACACACACACACTCCTCATACAGCTGT